>JAEQBH010007802.1:0-106062 GCA_016808115.1 Tetrastigma voinierianum | reverse complement strand
CCGGCAGCTTCTCTTTCCCTCATCAAATTCCTGAAGTGAATGAAACCTATACAAAATGTGAAGACACCATTGAAGAACTTTAGGCTCGTAAAAAGTCAGACAAGGAGCAAATGCAGAGGAGGACAAGAAACACATAATGCAAAGGCATCATTCAAAACATGAGGCAAGGGAGTAATACCTCCATACCCCTTAAAGGCCCGATATCTGGTTAAATCCAAATCCTACAAAGCTCGAAGCTTTTAGAAGAGTTAGTCAATAATATGGTATCAGATCTGTTTAGCAGAGGTTCTCGGGTTTTGAACCACCTCTCGCACTTATTCCTCATTCGCTGTTTTTAAAAGTCCATGATGACTCTATTTGATTTATTTTACTCTCCACGTGTGGGTATGGAATTACACGTGAGTAAGAGTGTTAAAGACATGATATTCATATTAAATCAAAATCCTACAAATTTAAGTTTTTAGGCGAGTAATAATTACCCAAGCCCCACAGTGAGACATCAAGAACCCAAAGACCTGGCCTGATAGGTAGGAGAACCCTCTCAAGTTTGCATTCACTCTATAATTTTTTGTGAACCTATGGGATTATATCATACTTTAAATACACTAACCCTCTTAGCATCAGCCATTTCCATTGGCGCACTGTCTCTCAATGAAAACACCAATAATAGGTACCCAAGCCCAATAGAAAAGTCCAACCAAAAGACCTGGGCTTAATGTGTGGGGAACTCTCAAGCTTAAGTATCAGCCTTACAATTATTAAACTGGCTGATCAGATAGAAAGTTGATCGTTTAACAAGAATTAACAATAGACACTATTCATGTCAAAGAAAGAGGATTCACAGTCCATCCGAACAAAGAAAAGGACAAAGATAAGGTCTCTAAACTTACGGCTTTGGCATCTAAAAACAGACCGATCATCATACTATATGGCCAAAACCCAGATGAAAACATACCGATAATCAAGTTGAAAGTATACGTATGAGGCGGTTAAAAATAGCTCCAAACATTCTAATAGAAAACACCCATGATATGATCAATTCTCCTAAAAGCTCAAGCTTATAGGATTTGGGTTTAATATGACTATCATTCCTTTAACACCCCACGCACATGGAGAATCAAATAAACCAAATAGAGCCCATACCCCATGTGAATGTATATATAAGAAGCGGTTAACAATGGCTCCAAACAATCAACTATTAAACACCCATGATGCGTTAAACGACCAACTCTCCTACAAGTTCAAACTTATGATTAGGGTTTAATATGAATATAATTCTTTTAACACTTTCCCTCACATGCAGTCTCACACCCCGCACGTGGAGAGTCAAATAAACCAAATAAAGTCCTCCATGGACTATCAAATCAACGAATTATGAATAAATTACAAAGAGGTGGTCCGAACCTAAGACCTCCTATCAAACTAAATTACCATATTAAACAAACAACTTTCCTACGTCGTCATACGATTCGTAATTAATATGAACAACATCATTCCTTATCATGCACGTTTATGTGACTCGTAATTTCATTAACATCATTCCTTTATCACGATGCATCGAAAGTTGTAGAATACAATAAAAAGGGGTTGAAAGCAGCTAACAGAACAAAATTACAACTATAGAAACTGAAGTAATGAACCATAATCTGATAAATTTTTTACAGAAAACTAACTGCTTCAGCTCTTTGTAAGAGCCCCTACCACAGTTCATACCTGCTACACTGCTGGCAAAACCTCTGTGTGTGGCCACCAATTGTGACTTGGCTGTTCCTGAATGGAGCTCACAGACCTTATGCCTCCTATGGTACTCTCTCTGCAACTACTAAGGTCCAATTTGCAGTTTCGTCGACGAGACACGAAACCTTCTGGCTTCCATTGTTAGTAGCTCTTGCCCTCTTTGATGATCCTGAAGGCAAGGTAGAGGCAGGACTTGAAAATTTTTGGTCCTTAGAATTATCAGCAAAATCACTGCTGGGATTACTGACTTGTCCAAGCTTCAAATCAATGGAAAAACCTCCTCTATGAACATCTATGTTGGGAATTGCTTCTGTTTCCAATTCAGTAAAATCCCAAGAAGGTGTCTTCAAGTTCCAGTCCATAAAACCTATGATCACTTGTATACTTCTTTTCTACTTGTCCAAGACTTATCGCCTACACTCAGTTGAGATTCTCCCTTTCATGAGAAAATATTAAAAATTCCATCAGAACAAACAGGAGTAACCCATTCAAGTCTTCAAGAACACCAAGTTTGCAGAAATGGGAATGAAATAGAAATCCAAACAAACAAACAACAACAACCCAACAAATAGTAACCAAAATGAAAACAAGTACCCGGTTCCTCTCTTTCTTCCACTGTTTCAAACAACCCAGAAGATAAAAACACACAAGTAAATACAGAAAAAAAGGTAGCAATGAGGTAGAGAAAACCCCAAAAATGGGAATCTTCAATAGCACACTGCAATTTTCATTTTTGTAAAAAAAAAAAAAGAGAAAAATTATTAACCACTCAACAGTGAGGGGTAACTGAAAGGAAATTGGAAGCACAAATTAATAAATGAAGATGACTGGTGAGAGAGAGAGAGAGAGAGAGAGAGTTACAGACAATTGCTTCAGAAGAAAACTGATATGCCCTTTCCAGCCATTCAATCCCCTGACATGGATTCCATTAAAAACCATAAAGAGCTTGTAGTCAAGGAAAAAAAGAAAGAATAATAAAAAAAGCTGGGGTTATAAGTTAAGAGAGAATCACTCACTGTCCCAGTTATCAGTAACCCACTGGGGGGGCTCATGTGGAGACAGACACACACTTAGGGGGTGTGTGGATAATGTGTCGAAATGGAGATTTTTTTTGTGATATCGACTTGAGAACTCCAATCCACACCCACATTGAGATTTGCTTGTCTTTTTTGAGAAAAAAAAAAAGTCCCTTTTTTTTCCTTTTCCCCTCTTTAGGTTTCTTGAATTTTGTAGGGTGAGAGGAAACAGCAAATAGGGGGACAGCCTGTTTGTTCCTTTTCACCTTTTGAAGAAAGCCTAGATTTCAAAAAAAAAAAAAAAAACAAAAATAAAGACAAAAGTACAAGATGAATGCTTAAGACACAGCATGTGCCATTGTCTTTCATATTTCATAGGATGTTTTCTCTGTGCCCTCCTTTCTTTCTTTTACTTGTGAAATCTCAAACCCCACTCTCTCCTCTCCAAGAGAGTGTCATGCACCCCCTCCATAGCTTCTATATATTTTTTTTATAACCATGGATGTTCGGATCAATTTGCACGTGCCTCGTATAATAACTCGATTCAATCATATAAATATTATCCGTTTTAAGTTCAAAAAAACCTCATAGGTTTAAAACACTTATATTACTAAGTTAAAAAGAGTTTATACTTATATAATAATATAAACTAGGGCTGGTAAAATTTGATCCGACACGTGAACAAGATACGAACTCAACACGCTTTTTTAAGCGTTTTTTGCTGGCGATAATCGTGTTTTATTTATACCCGCTGGCTGAATTCGCCTAACACGTTTAATAACGAACAGATTCTCGCCGATACGCCTAAATACCGAATTAATCTCGCTTAATTATTATATCGATTAATTAACTCATTTAATAAAGTTTATTTGTTAAATACGATTATTAATTATAATTCATATTAATTTAAAATAATAAAATTAATAAACATGTAAAATTTAATAGGTTATTTGTGTTAAATACGACAGATGACATCATAATTTTATTATTTTAAATAATCACCATCAATGCCATATTCAAGGCTGATCCGCCCAACACGACAATAAACGGTTTGCCAAGTAATAACGCCGACATCGCTATTATTCTACGCTCTGCCAAGCAATGAACGTCGACACGATCCATACATCGACACGACACGAACACGACTCCACAACACTAATCACACCCATAATATAAACTTTATCTCATATCCAATATAAGACGTGACAACTCAACTAATCTCACAAGACACTAAAGTTAACGATCAGATTAACCTCTATTAACCATAAGGTGGATCCATATTTTACTTAAGTCTTTTTAGGTCTATGTAAATAACTTTTTTGTTTTTATACGGGATATCATCAAACCAAAAAGATTGATATTTTCTCATCGACTTAATAAACCCTTACTTAAAAGAAAACCTCGTATTAAAAAATATTACACAAAGTTTATTTTTTAGAATAATAACAACAACTATCTATTTTAGAAATTGACACTTATAAGACCATCTCCAACTCACACTATTTCCCACGCCATTTCATCAAATTGGTGAAAAATTTAGCTCAAACTCACGCCATTTCTCACGTCATTTC
This sequence comes from Tetrastigma voinierianum, assembly GCA_016808115.1. Classification (NCBI taxonomy): domain Eukaryota; kingdom Viridiplantae; phylum Streptophyta; class Magnoliopsida; order Vitales; family Vitaceae; genus Tetrastigma; species Tetrastigma voinierianum. The sequence goes on along the minus strand of JAEQBH010007802.1, from coordinate 101,738 downwards.
ACCTCAAATTCATTAAAATGAATAGCCAGATCACTAAATTCTGGTGTTGTACTGCTCATTCACCATTTTTTTTTTTAAGTCCTTTTCATTTTAATTTTTAAATTTATAAAGAACTCCAAATAATATAACTTATAATTTATGTCCATCTAATATTTTTGAATAATAAAAGTTATTTTGTTTGTGCCAAAGAAATTAAAAATCTTATTTTTTTATCTCACATAATATTTATAGTAATTATATATGAACAAAAATAATGTAAATTATACAAAAATCTTAATTATAACAAAAAATATTAATATTAAAAATACTTTTAATAATATTTATTAAAATCATACAATATTGAAATTCTCAAACATGAATATTAAGCTCAATAATATTTAGACAAAGATGTTCACATTGATCATTTGTGGGAGGAATACACCAATTTAAATGGTTAAATTAAAGTCTCTTCTATTTTTACATATTTATTAATGTTTACTTATTTTTATTACTTTGTTCATGCAATATTATGTAATATGTTGTTAATGCAAATTTGAATTTTATAATATATTGTACTAGACTTTTGAATATATTGTTTTTACAACTTTTTAAAATAATAAAATATGATACTAATCAATATGTAAAAAAAATTACATGTAGGGGCATTTGGTGAAATAGATAAAAAGTTGAGGATTTAAAAAAATTAATATAAAAATGAGATAAAAAGGGAATATAAAATGAATATTCTTTTTTGGTGTTAAAAATGGTGTAAAGGGTTGGAGATAAAATAATATAAAATATGATATTTACACCATTTTGATGTTATGGGTTGGAGATGGTCTAATGATCCTTTTCTTGAGATTTCATGCACGTGATTTGCTTCCTTTCCAATGCATGCAAGTGGACATATATATATATATATATAAACATTTAAGATACCACGAAAAAAAATCACAAGTCATCAAGTTTTTTTTAAAATTTTTTAGCCGAAATTTAATTAGTTAGATATACCTACGAATGATTTATTTTTTATTTTATTCCATGGGTATTTTTGAATAAGTTTATTATTATTTTTAAGTTAAACGTTTAAATTACAATATATAAATTGTTATCATTAGTGCTTGAACTCGAGATACCACGTGAGTTAGGAATAATGGGTTTTTAAATAGATTTCTTAAATCATATTATAATATACTTCACATTAGAGTTTTAAAGATATATTTATTAGTAGCAGGAGTGATTAATATTTATTCATTTATTATAAAAATTAGACTGTTTTTATACCTAAAAATCGATATCATAATAAAAGAGCACTCCCTCTTATTTTTATAATTTTAATAAATTTTATAAGTACGACTCAAATGATAAATAAGTGGGAAAGGGACATCGAGAACCAAAATCGAATCCTATGACACTATTTATAAAATATTTAAATAATTATAATGTAATATTGTACAACAAAATAAAATTATCAAACAAAACCCCTTACTAGAAAAATGTTCAAACACTAAAAAATACACCAATCATTATCGATTATGAAAGTACCATCACATTACACTTCTTGGCCAATAAAAACAAATCATGTTTAAAGTGTCGAACTTTTTCATTTTAAAAATAGATAAATAAATTTGTTTTTAAAATATTTTATAACTAAATTTATTTTAAAATAAGATAAAGAATGTGCCTCACATGGCTTCTGATTCAAAAACAATACATTAATCAAAGTGGAGCTTATATAAATTTTTTTTTTAATAAATTATTAGCAAAACTCCATCACTCGTGTATGCATATTAAATATGTTTTTTTTTATTGCTAGTAGTTATTATTTTATTTAATTTTTAATTGTTTAAAGTCAGTATTTTATTTTATTTATTGTGCTTTGAGTAGGATAAACCCAAACCCTAGGTGGTGGAGATAGTGAGAAAACAGAGCGCGTGGGCGGTGGCTTGTCGGATTCATTCCACGCGGAGACTAGAAAAGGGTTTTGAATTTGGACGGAACATGATGAAGGGTATATCGGGCATAAAATAATATAGTAGGGGTAAAATTGTCTAGAACTTTTAGGGAGGTAGGGACGGTGGCCTTTAATTTGCCGGTTGTTCTGTCAGAGACCGTTCAGTATGGCCACGTGTCTAAATTTAATTTTTATACAAAATCAATTAAATGAAAATATGAAATTATAATTATTTTCAGAGTTTAATATCCATTTTTAAAAACAAAATTTTGAAAAGTAAAAAGTTCATATCAAAAGTGCGTTTACATTCGAAAGAAATTACTTTTTGAATATTTATTTTACGTGGCTTTTACTTTTTGAAAGATGGTTTTCAAAACGTTTGCTTTTATGGAATTCATTTTTTTCAATTCTATTTATGATTTTTTTTTCTTTGCTTCAATTGAAAGCTATTCAAGTCTTCTGTTTTACTGAGTTTCAATTTAAAGAGAGTTTTGGCTTTTTTGGAATTTATAAAAAAAAAAAAAAAATCCTTCGTCAGTTTGAGTAAGATTCCGTCATGATAGAGATACGAACATTATTCAGTGAGTCAAGATGTTGCCAATGTACTGTAGAATTCTAAAGCACCTGTCGAAAAAGAGGAATTTGCTTTAAGGAGACGCGGTCTACTTCCATCCTTACTTTGAATTTACTTTCTTCCTCTCTTTCTATGTTTTGTATTTTATTTGTAAAGAAATGGATTCTGATTCACATAATGTTATTCCAACTGCATTTGTCCAAGTGACGATTCCTATTACGACATAAGTGCCAATGGTGCTAATTGTTGTGCATATCTCTGTCTCACCTGAAAAAAGCCAAATAAGTTCAATGGACTAAACTTAAACGCAAATGTAAGATGTCATATACCTACCACTCAATTCAAGGGAGACTTTATTTTAAGACGCCCTAAACTCAAAAAGCATGAGGATATCCAAGTCACTCCAGAATTCTCGATTGGGAAACATTGGCGACCATTTATGTATGAACTGTAACACCCCAAGTTATACCCTAATAGTTTCATGACATGTTTAGGTATAAAATAAGTTAATTTGTATTTTTTAGAAATTTAAGTGCTAAGTGTGAAAAATGTTAATTTGCAAATTAAGAACCCAAATGACATAAAATAAAAATGTTATATATTAAAGTAGAAATATGATAAGTTATTTTGCAAATGAAAGAAAGAAGAAGGACCAAATAGCAATGGCTAAGAAATTAAACTCAAAAAGGGATAAGACACAAACTTGTCTCTTGAATGAGACAAGTTCTCATTTTTGGCTTTAGAGAGAGTTAGGGCTACAGTTTGGGGAAGAAGCCATTTTTTGTGTTCCTAGTTCTCCATCTTTGGGTTTTCCTTGTTCAAGGAATAAGAAAATAAGAAAATTAAGCTAGGCAGAGTTTTTAAGAAGATCTCAAGGATAATGAAGAAGAGGAAGAGGGTAGAGTGGCAAGTAGATCTAAGGTTTGGGGATCCACTCACTGTGTACATTTGATTTCTGACTGCACTAGTTAACATATCTGAAATGAGTGAATAATTCATGAAAATGCAGGTTTCAGGATAGACGTCATTGCAATTTTCCAAATCCCATGCTATCGCTTTCTGTTATAACTCAGCTCATTCAGAACTCCCCAAAAATACCCTTTAATTTTTATAATACAAATTATTATATATTCACAGATATCAATAATAACTCGTGATTTTTCCTTAATCGTTTCACGAATATCGATTAAACGATTATCGAATCCGTGAATAAACCCAAGTGAAAAGATAAAATATGGAAATTGTAAAATGGGGACCTAAGTGGTCACCAGGGCAAGTTTATATGTCTAAGTGGAAATTGTGAGAAATAAATGAAAGAAGGGTGGCACACACATGAGACTTAAATGAAGAATAATAGAGAAATGGAGAGACCTAAATATAAAAAGAAATAAAGAAAAAGAAGAAAAAAATAGCGAGCCAGACACAAGATGTGAGAAAGAGTGCATAAGCTTCTCCTTTTAAAAATAAGACAAGAAATGATCCATAAAGTAGTGCGAAAATAGAGAAAGGGAGAGTTGTAGAGAGCAGGCTCTACCTTCTCTCTACATTTTCCGACGATCTGACCATAGGTCTCCCACAAGAAGATGAAAATCCTTCCTCGTGACAAGAGTCGCAAGTAGAGACCGGAATCGAGGAGCTCGACAACCTCAGAGGTAGGTCTTCCTACTTTGCTGGCTTTCACCCTAAGGGTCATGTGGTATTATTCGCCTGCAGAACGTTTCTAATAGATTTTTAAACTACGTAGTTCACACATCAGGTAAGGTGCATTAACCACTCCAGAGATGATTTTCGGGTAAGAAATAAAGGAATTTGCAGTGAGTCCTACTTGGTAATTGTAACCACATCAATGAACTTGACGTTAGGCTTTTTGAATTTCTCAATTTGGGACCTCCTCAGAGACTGCTGGTCCTTTTATCGAGGTTATCACTTGGCCAAAGTCGTCGGCTTCGCTGGCTCAGTCGCCTATCCGGACTTTAGAGCTGATTTTTGGGTATGAATTGAAGGGAATTTGGTAGTGAGTCCCTCTAGTAAATTTTAGCCTCATCAATGAACTTGATTTTAGGCTTTTGAATTTCTCAATTCGGACCTTTGTAGACCAAGTTATGGTCCTTTGTCGAGGTCAAGAAGGGAGGTCAAGAGAGGTCGCCAGACCTCATCCCGTGGAGGTCACAGACTCATCCCGCCGAGGTCACAGACCTCATCCCCGGGCAGGGTCACAGACTCCATCCGGGCCAGGTAGGTCGCCAGACCTCATCCACAGAGGTCGCATACCTCATCCCCGTAGAGGTTTCAAGATAGGTCACCGTACCTCATCCCGTGAGGTCAAGAGAGGCCACTCAGGACCATCCTCATAGCGGCCAAATTTCGCACCTCATCCCGTAGCTTTCGGGCTCAGTCACTGCTCCTGTTAACTACGTATGACCTCCAACTCTGGAAGGTCATAACTTCTTCGTCCGAACTCCGTTTCGGGTCTGGGTTAACTACGTATGACCTCCAACTTTGGAAGGTCATAACTTCTTCGTCCGAACTCCGTTTCGGGTGTTCTTGGACTCTATGGAGAGCCCATTGAGTCAAGAATACATTCATATGCCTGAGGAGGATAGACTATGTAACACCCCGAAATATACCTCAACAGCTTTACTTGTTTAGGGTATATTAAAAGCTAAATGGAATTGTTCGGAAATAAATAAGCAAGAACTTGGAATTAATACAACAGTTAAGGGTAAATTAATAATTTACCAATTCATAAACCAAGGGTCATAATTTAATAAGTTTATATGCCAAAGTAGGATTTTGATAAATTAAATTGAGAATAAAAATGAAAGTGAGGATCAAAGAGTAATAAAAGAAAGATATTATAATAAAATAAGGAAGAAAATTGTGGAAGAGACAAGTGGTTTGGAAGGAAAGAAGGAGGAAGTTTTCTCCTAGAAAGTGAAATAAAAAAGAGGATAAGATCAGTCATGATAAGTATCAAAATAAATATCTCATTTTGGTCTTTTGGGAGAAAAGAGAGCAAAAACTACAAGGAAGAAGAAGAGAAAAGAAAAGAAGAAAGAAGGAAAAGAAAAGAGAAGATCACAGGTATGGAACTACTAAATTTGAGTATGGAATTTGAGTATGAGTGTAAGGAACTAGGAATATTTATATGAAAACTATGGGTGTATGGAAAAGTATCGATGTTTGTACAATAGTATGGGTTTGTATAGTTTTTGGTATAGAAAGTATAGATACATGGTTTGGAACCCTCTATCTCGTGTATGGTTTGGGTTTGGAAACTCCCAACCTCATTTCTTGTTAGGGTTGAGTTGAGAAGAGCTCTAAGGCTCCTATAGATGTGTTTTGAGAAGGGTCTAGTTGCAAATTAAACCAAGAAAATTCCCTATTTTGTCATATACAGTAGCTGGACTTTAGAACTGGTTTTTGGGTCATAAATAAAGGAAATTTGGCAGTAAGTCCTTCTGGTAAATTATAGCCACATCAATGAACTTGATGTTGCCACTTCAATTGACCCCTGCACTGCCACAGCCTTTACTCGACAATAAACGGCGAGAGGCCGCTGAAACCTCACGCAGCCAGGAGGCCGCCAGAATTCCTCATGCCAGAGGTTGGGGCAAACCTCACGCAACGTAGGCTCAAGAGAGGTCACTGTATCTCAGTGTGTTGTGAGCCCGGCAGACCATGCAACGAGGCCGGCCAGACCTCATGCCAGAGGCTTAGACCCCACGCAAAGAGAGGTCAAGATATTATGCAACTGAGGTCAAGAGACCATCCCCGTAGAGGCCGGCCAGACCTCGTCCGTGAGCCTACCGTCCGGCCTCGCGCCGTCGCATTTGACTATGTATGACCTCCAACTTTGGAAGGTCATAACTTCTTCGTCCGAACTCCGATTCGGGTGTTCTTAGACTCTATGGAAAGCCCATTGAGTCAAGAATACATTGATATGCCTGAGGAGGATATTAGGTGTCAGACCGAGGTGTTAGACCGAGCTCACCGAGGTCAAGTCAGCTCGTCCAGTTCAGGATTTGACTACGTATGGCCTCTAACTTCGGAAGGTCATAACTCCTTTGTCCGAACTCTGATTCGGGTGTTCTTAGACTATATGGAAAGCCCATTGAGTCAAGAATCGATTGATATTCCTGAGGAGGATATTAGGTGTCAGACCGAGGTGTTAAACCGAGCTCACCGAGGTCGCGTCAACTCATTCAGCCAGATTTGACTACGTATGACCTCCAATCCTCTGAAGCATTATAACTCCTTCGTCCGACCCCGATGGTTTCGACTCTACTAAAGCCCATCGAAGAGTTAATCCATCGACACTCCCGAGAGGATATTAGGTCAGACCGAGGTGTTAAAACCGAGCTCACCGAGGTCGCGCCGCCCGTCCGGGGCTCACAGATTTGACTACGACGACCTCCAACTTCCTAAGGTCATAACTCCTTTGTTCTAACTCCAAGCTTCGGTGTTCTTGACTCTATGGAAATCCCACAAATAAGAATACAGTCATACATAGTATGATAAAAGTGGAACTCATATTAGCATCCATACATAGTATGATAAAAGTGGAACTCATATTAGGTCTGTGAATAAGGAAAAAACAAGCGTATATGATAATCATAAAGATATCATGCATACTATAAGATACAAGTATAAGATAGATAAAAGTACAAGTACGTGTATAAGTACTCCAGATAGGTATAAGTTCTGTAACCTGGCTTAGATGTGACAGTTTAATAAAGTACAAGTAAAAACGCATACATAGAAATGTATTAGTATATGTCATAAGATATGATAGTCTAATAAAGTACATAAAGATATAAGTTAACAAGATATAAGATGTTACCAGGAATGAGTACATGTACACGAATGATAGGCATAGATGAATATAAGAATGAGTAAAACAAACATGCATGATAAAAATATGGGTCAGGTATTATAGAAAATATGAGAACCGTAATATGAAGCCACAAATATGAGAACGACACGTATTAAAAAGTAATGATAGTATATATTGCATATGCCTGTAAATCTTATGTATGAACATATATAAGCATGGGTATATGACAAGTATATGACATAAGTATATGATCACTATATAATGTGTAAAGTGAGATATGCATATGAAAATGCAAAGTTAAGAATAAATGATCAGATATATCTCACATATGATTACCGACGACAATAATTATTCTAATACAGATACGTATTGAACATAAAATACACATGAATTGTCTCGCTAGAACCCGGTTGAAGGACAGACGGGCATGTCATTAGGAAAACAAGCCCGCAACATACAAGTTCTCGGAGATTATGTCTCGTTCGGGTCGATGAGATATCCCGCTTGATCACGCAGGTGACGCTCAAACTCAACCGCTGACCACCACAACCCGCCGAATGTTAAGCAGATGCTCGTTACCCGACGCCACTAAAATTCCGCAGTCTCCTTTGTACGGGAGCTCTAATTAATTACGCACTGCATGAAACCGGGCCCCAAGCAAATTAACATAATCACGAAAATACAAATATGGATAAAACCACTTTGGCCCCATACTACAATATCCACAAAAATATGCCAACTATGAATCCACTATAATCTAATAGTTCTAAGAGTTCAAATGTTTTACTCTTATACAACATATATTAAAATACATGAATTTTAATACATGTAAATATCATAAGAACCCTCAAAGCCACACTTCGGCTTTCTTCTAAATCTCGGTCTCTAGGACGAGCCGTCCCCGCACACGCTCCTTGTACCAGAAATAACATCCTTCTATTGCATGAACTATCACTGGGTGAGTGAATTCTCTCCCCAAGTGGGCTACTCTCCACCCAAGTAAAGGCAATGATCCAAAATAAACATACATTCAAACAAATGCATGATCCTACTTACCGTCTACATGACAACCTGCATCCCGAGTCCCGATCGACTCTCCACACTCGCCTAAGCCTTGTAAGGAGAATTATTGTTTTATTAGCGGACAACCTCCGATGTATATATATCAATCGGCCAGTCCGACCATTGATATATTATTTGTCAGGACTACTCCTCCGATTAATATCAATCGGCCGTCCGATTAAATTGATATTTTTCATTTGACTACCCTCCGATAATTAATATTTACTACCTCAACCATTTTCTAGATTCATCTCATGCACTAACTCCTATAGTCCTAGATGTTTTATCACATATGAATGCATGTATGCTAATTCCAATACATGGGCCTAATTCACATGTAAATATATAAAACATGCATATATTTACAAACATTCAATTCACACAATCATGTTAAAGTGTAAATTTACATTTCCACATCAAAAATTAGCTCCTCAATGATCATACACTTCCAGTAATTTAATTTGAAATCACCGACCAAACACATTTTCACAAAAACATATTTCGTGACCATCGCTTCTCGCAGCCAAAGAAACCAGGCCATCGCTCCTATCAAGACACACTTCATCTGGGCTCACTCTTTGCGAACCCGCATTTCACCGATTCCGGCCTCATACACATAAAAGCACACATTTTCACACAAAGGCACAAACTAGGAACCCACATCAGCCCGTGGACAGTCACGGACTGTCCACATGGGTTTCAAAATCCAACATCTCGGTTTCAAACTTTGGAACCGATCAAACGACCATTCAGCGCCTCAAGCAAAATCAAGCATTGTAACACTTAAATAAAGCCAGAAACCTAAAAGAGAGTGGTAAACCTCACTCGAGTTTGAGAAAACTCCCTAATCCGGTACTCCACGTCGCTTCCCTCCCGAAAGTGCAGCAGCCCCTCTCGTCCCGACGACTCGACGGTCAGATCGCAGACAACCTGTATATGTTCTCTCTCTCTAAAACCTCTCAAAAATGGCTACTGGATCCCCAAATTCTCGTTCTCACGTTTTTCTTCTTTTTGGTTTAATGAAGAAGACCAACACTATACTGTTCTTTAAGGACTTAAACTTTTCTCTAAACGACTATTACGCCCTTCATTTCCCGCTGATATTCTACCTATTCTGCTGGCCCATTTTCATCGTTTTCACTCATACCATTTATGGCACATGGAGTCATATATACGAATTTCATCTCAACGAAATCGTTATACTAAGATTCAAACCGCGATGCCTCAAAAACGTGTCGATCTCGACTGTCCCTAATTTACGAAATTTTACATGCTAGCTAGACTTCATGAGACGATTCTAACGCAGGAAATCCGCTTCATCATCCGATATCTAGAGAATACCACGGATTTTTTTAACCGAAATTACGATTTGTCATTTTTCAGAAACTGAATTTCTGGTTTTACATTCCTCCTCCTTAAAAAAATTTCATCCCTAAATTCTGACAATTACAATCAATCACACGTACGCAACGCGGCATTCTAACATGCATGTAAATGGGCCATTTAAATACTAAACGACTAAATCACGCACTTCATCCTAAACAAGAAGGATAGGTAGCCCGCATCGTGTCTCGACGCCCCACGCACTCCTCCACTCCATGCCTCCATAGTACCCTCACTAAGCCACCGCTCATAAGGCCGCAACCCGATCACGGCTATCAACAACGCACACGTCCCTCTCCTCGGCTGTTCCATCTCGCTGCCAACCTCAACTGGCCCCCAATCCACCACATGATATGGACTGGAGATATTTCGAGCATGGAGACGGAAATACCTCATGGACACCGATATGTCGGGCAGAACGCTAACCGGGAGACACGCGCGAACAAAGGCCTATCCCCTCGAGTATCTCGAAGGCCCAATGAACCTCGGCGATAGCTCGCGCGCTTTGCCGAACCTCGACCACTCCCTCTGTGCATCACCTTCAAGAAGACGTGATCCCCAACCTCGAATCCTTAAGGGTCACGTCGCACATCCGCATAGCTCTTCCGCCGCCTGGAAGCCGTGAGAAGACGCCGCCGCATCGTCTACCTTCTCGAGGTGTCTTAATCAAATCGTGACCAGTGATGAAGCTCTCCTCCCACCTCGTCCAACATAATGGTGACTCGCATGGCCTCCCATACAAGGTTTCATACTACATCTGTGATACTACCGATAACCGCTTGTAGGCAACCACTTCAAGGGCAAATGCCCTCCCACTACCCTTATGATCCAGACGCTCGTAGTACGTCCTCTAATACCTATATAGTCCTCCCGACCGACCATCTGCCTAGGGTGGAACGCCACTCATCGTCGCGGCAACATACCGGAACTCTTCTAAAAGTGTGCCGTAAACCTGTCCCTATCCGACACTATGGATACTGGTACTCCATGTAGCCGATTATCTCTCGAATGTATAACCGGCAGAATCTTTCTAAGGCGAAGGTCATCCGCACGGCTAGAAAATGTGACGACTTCGTGAGTCGGTCCACTATCACCCATACCGTATCATGCTTCACAAGGCCGCAAGTGGGTCACAAAGTCCATCGCGGATGCTCCCACCTCCACCCGCCCACCTAATGGCCGGCAGCCCCGTCGGCTTTGGTGCTCACCTTTAACCCGCCGACATGTGAGACATCGGTCGAACAAAGTCCTCCCCACGTCTCTTCATCCCACTCCAATAATACCGCGACGAAGATCCTGCCACTGGTACACCGACGCACCGAAAATCGAGCAAGTAAACTCCCGAATCTCCTCTCTCAAATTCCATTAACTGGGAACCACTACCCGCCCCCTATATCAAGACTACCTATCTCGTGAACGGTCCAAATTTCACACCCGTAATTCCGACCAGACTCGGTCCTTGATGGACAATTATCTCCGCCCGCCACTGACCTCAATCACTCACACCGCAGACAAGTGTAGCCACTAAACTCCCCAAGGTACCCCCGAAATCTCGCTCGGCCAGATCAGAGCCCAAACCGTCCTTACGCCTCAAGCATCCGCTTACCCCGAGAAGTTATACTAGCCAACGCTCCGTGACTTCCGACTGCGTATCGCTTCACCACATCATTCTTGGCCAGATGGTAATGCAAAGTGAAGTCATAATCCTCTAGGAACTCCATCCATCTACGTTGCCCCACGCCGAGGTCCCGTCGCGTGAAAATATACTTTAGACTTTTACGGTTCGAGTACACCCGAATCCCCTCGTCAGATAAGTAGTGGCGCCAAATCTTCAAGGCGAAGACTACCCGCCAACTCCATGTCGCGTAGGGTAATTCTCGTCGTGGATTCTTCAACTGATGAGAACCATAAGCTACTACCCTCCCTGATCGCATCAAAAACACATCCTAATCCGCCTCGAGGCATCACAATACAATCAGGTACTCGCTCCTCGTCCGAACTATCAAGATGGGAGCTGAAGTAAGTCTCCTCTTCAACTCCTGGAATGCCTCCTCGCATCGGTCATCCAAATCGAACTTGACCTCCTTCCAGGTCAACCTAGTCATAGGCGCTGCTATCCTGGAGAAATCCTCAATGAATCTCCTGTAATATCTAGCCAATCCCAAGAAACTACCTCGAAGACTGACTTCGGCCTCTCCCAACTCATCAACGTCGACCTTCTCCCGTCGACCGACACTTCGATGTCGACACCACGTGTCCCAAAAATCTCACCCCGCAGCTTCGTAATCCCGCACTTACCGAACTTAGCGCATAGCCGATGGTCTCTTAACAAATCGTAAAACGATCCTTAAGTGATACCATGCTCCCACTGACCGAGTAGATCAAGCATGTCATCCACTTAAGACTACGACAACCATCTAAATGTGGTCGGGAACATCCTACGCGATGATATCCATGAATACGCCAAGATTCATCAATCCAAAGGGCATCAATCAGAACTCAAAGTGCCCATAACGCCCTAAACGCCGCCTTAAAGATATCTCGTATCCCTAACCCTCGCCGATGGTAACCGGCATGGCGTCTACACTGGAGAAGACCGCGCCTTCAATCGACAAACAAATGTCAATCCTAATGGGTACCGATTCTTGATCGTAACCCTGTTCAACTGTCGATAGTCAATGCACAATTGAAGGGTCTTGTCCTTCTTCTTCGCAAATAGAACCGGAGCGCCCCATGGTGAAGTGCTCGGTCTAATGAACCCCTTGTCCAATAGCTCCTGTAACTGGACTCTGAGTTCCTGCAACTCAACCGGTGCCATCCTATGCGGAGTCATAGAGATGGCGGCATCGTGGTGTAACTTCGATACCGGTCTACATCCCTATGTGGAGGTAGTCCGTAGCTCATCCGGAAAACATCCGTGATACCGTAAAACCACTGAGGTAGATCTAAGTCCGGTCTCACTCGCCCTTCAGTAAGGCTCGCTACCTAACCCGCCTAATTGTCCCCCGACATGGACTCAGATATCGTCTCGGGGGCAAATGTCATGCTTGTCACCCTGAAATACCACACGAGTACCCGTCCCCGCTGCGGTAAAGTGCAACTCTCCCACGCCACAATCGATAACAACCCCATAAGTCGGCCGCCACCAACGATCCCCAGATGACATCGAACTCGACATGTCCATGATCCTCAGTCCACTACGAGCAGAGTCCCCGAGATCTCCAACCGCAACCCGACATATCATCCCTATTCCCTGATCCCTAGGGGAGAACTCACATACAAAGGCTCCTCTAAGGTCTCAACCTCTAAGCCCAACTCGATCACAACCTCTAAGGTCTCAACCTCTAAGCTCCTCTAAGGTCAGCTCGTCTGGGTTAACTACGTATGACCTCCAACTTTGGAAGGTCATAACTTCTTCGTCTGAACTCCGTTTCGGGTGTTCTTGGACTCTATGGAGAGCCCATTGAGTCAAGAATACATTCACATGCCTGAGGAGGATAGAATATGTAACACCCCGAAATATACCCTAACAGTTTCGGACTTGTTTAGGGTATATTAAAAGCTAAATGGAATTGTTCGGAAATAAATAAGCAAGAACTTGGAATTAATACAACAGTTAAGGGTAAATTAATAATTTACCAATTCATAACCCAAGGGTCATAATTTAATAAGTTTATATGCCAAAGTAGGATTTTGATAAATTAAATTGAGAATAAAAATGAAAGCCTGGCGACCAAAGAAAGAATAAAAGAAAGATATTAGAATAAAATAAGGAAGAAAATCGTGAAGAGATATGGGTTTGAAGGTTAAGGAGTGAAGTTTTCTCCTTGGAAAGTGAAATAAAAAGAGGATAAGATCAAATAAGGATAAGACCAAAATAAATATCTCATTTTGGTCTGGGAGAAAAAAAGAGAGCAAAAGGGCTAAGAAGAAGAAGAGAAAAGAAAAGAAGAAAGAAGGAAAAGAAAAGAGAAGATCACAGGTATGAAACTACTAAATTTGAGTATGGAATTTGAGTATGAGTGTAAGGAACTAGGAATATTTATATGAAAACTATGGGTGTATGGAAAAGTATCGATGTTTGTACAATAGTATGGGTTTGTATAGTTTTGGGTATAGAAAGTATAGATACATGGTTTGGAACCCTCTATCTCGTGTATGGTTTGGGTTTGGAAACTCCCAACCTCATTTCTTGTTAGGGTTGAGTTGAGAAGAGCTCTAAGGCTCCTATAGATGTGTTTTGAGAAGGGTCTAGTTGCAAATTAAACCAAGAAAATTCCCTATTTTGATCATATGCGTGAGTCGACTTTAGAATTGGTTTTGGGTCATAAATAAAGGAACTTTACAAGCAAGTCCTTCTCGTAAATTATAGCCACATCAATGAAACTTGATGTTAAAGCCAATTTCTCAATCTTCGACCTGTGGTACTGTTATGGTCTTTTTACTCTAAATAAATAAATGGGCGCAGGTCAAGAACCTCATGTAGCAGAGGCTCACAGACCTCATGCAAATGCAGGTTAGCAGAGGTCACAGACCTCATGCACAGAGGTTGGGAAACCCCACGCGTAGGTCCAAGAGAGGTCACCAGACCATGCGCCAGGTCACAGACCATGCAGCCAGAGGTCAAGAGACCTCATGCAAGCGCAGGTCACATATTCTCATGCAACTGGAGGCCACTGCACCCTCATCCTCAGAGGTCGCCAGACTGGCCCCATAGAGAGTCACTGGTCCAGCCAGTCACCGTCAGATTTGGACTACGTACGACCCTCCAACTTTCGGGTCATAACCCTTCGTCCGAACTCCGATTCGGTGTTCTAGACTCCTGGCGGAGCCCATTGAGTCAAGAATACATTGATATGCCTGAGGAGGATATTAGGTGTCAGACCGAGGTGTTAGACCAAGCTCACCGAGGTCAGGTCAGCTCGTCCAGTTCAGGATTTGATTACGTTTGACCTCCAACTTCGGAAGGTCATAACTCCTTCGTCGAACTCCGACATCTGTTGTTCAGACTCTATGGACTCCATTGAGTCAAGAATCGATTGATATTCCTGAGGAGGATATTAGGTGTCGACCGAGGTGTTAGGACCTAGCTCACCGAGGTCAGTCAATCCTCTGTCCGGGCTTTAGGATTTGACTACGTATGACCTCCAACTTCGAAGTCATAACTCCTTCGTCCGAACTCCCGATTGGTGTTCGACCTCTATGGAAAGCCCATTGAGTCAAGAATCCATTGATATTCCTGAGGAGGATATTAGTGTCAGGACTGAGGTGTTAAACAGAGTCACCAGTCAGGTCAGCTCGTCCAGCCAGATTTGATCACGCATGACCTCCAACTCTAAGGTCATAACTCCTTTGTTCGAACTCCGTTTCGGGTGTTCTTGGACTCTATGGAAATCCCATTGAGTCAAGAATACAGTCATACATAGTATGATAAAAGTGGAACTCATATTAGCATCCATACATAGTATGATAAAAGTGGAACTCATATTGTGCCTGTAAATACAAAAACAAGAATCGATATGATAATCATAAGATATCATGCATACTATAAGATAGATACAAGTATAAGAGTAGATAAAAGTACAAGTAAGTGTGTATATGTTCAGAGTAGGTATAAGTTCTCAGAATCCTCACTAGAGATGACGCCTAATAAAGTACAAGTAAACGTGATAAGTATAGAAATGTATCAGGTATATGTCATAAGATATGATACTAATAAAGTACATGAAGATATAAGTTAACAAAATACAAGATGTTACCAGAATGAGTACATGTACACGAATGATAGGCATAGATGAATATAAGAATGAGTAAACAACATGCATACAAAAATATGGGAATATATGTATTGAGGAAAAAATATGAGAACTCAGAATATGAAGCCACAAATATGAGAACGAATACAGATTAAAGTAATGATAGTATATATTGTATATGCCTGTGTAAATTATATGTATGGAACATATATAAGCATGGGTATATGACAAGTATAGAATATGACATAAGTATATGATCAATTATATGTAAATGTGTAAAGTGAGATATGAGATATGAAAAATGCAAAGTTAAGAATAAATGATTGTATATATCTCACATATGATTACCGAATGACAATAATAATTATTCCTAGAATATGAGATATGTAATCGAACATAAAATACACATGGATCAGTTCGCTAACCCGGTCAAGGATGACGGGCATGCCTATTAGGAAAACAAGTCTCACAAAGATACAAGTTTTGACATCGAGGCCCCGTTGTCAGCCGGCATAGATCCCTGATCACGGTGACGCCCAAACCCGGGGTCCGTTGACTACCCAACCCACCGAACACAAGTAGATGCTCTGCTACCTGACGCCCACTCGTAAAACTCCAAGTAGTCTCCTGTACAGGAGCTCTACCCACTTACGCATTCGCATGAAACCCGTCCTGCCACCCAATATAATCATCAAGATACAATATGGATAAAAACTACTTCGCCCCATACTACAATATCCATAAAAAAAATATGCCAACTATGAATCCACTATATCCAATAGTTCTAAGAGTTCAAATGTTTTACTCTTATACAACATATATTAAAATACATGAATTTTAATACATGTAAATATCATAAGAACCCTCAAAGCCAAACTCCGGCTTTCTTCTAAATCTCTACTTAGACGAGTCCGTCCTCACACGCTCCTTTTGTACCCGTAAAATAACATCCTTCGGCTGTGGTGAACTAATGCTCGCAGGGACCGCCCCTATGGCCACTTCCACCTAAGTGCCAGTAACGATCCAGTAATAAACATTATCCAAACAAATGCACGATCCTACTCAATGTCTACATGACAAACTCCGCATCCCGAGTCCTCATCGACTCTCCTCACACTCACGCCAAGCCTTGTATGAGAATCATTGTCGATTAGTGGACAACCCTCCGATGCATATATCAATCAAAGGTCGTGTGTCTCGACGATCGATATATTATTTGTTTGTGGACTACCCGATGAATATCAATCGGGCCGCTTCGACATTGATATTTTTCATTTGGACTACCCCTCCGATAATTAATATTTTAGACTACCCTTCAACCATTTTCTAGATTTCATCTCATGCACTAACTCCTATAGTCCTGTGGATGTTCCAAAGCAGCATATGGAATGCATGTATGCTAATTCCAATACAGTTTAATTCACATGTAAATATATAAACATGCATATATTTACAAACATTCAATTCATCAACAATCATGTCATGTAAATTTCCATTTCCACATCAAAATTAGCTCCCTTGGGCTAATGATCACACACGAGTAATTTAATTTAAATCACTCGACTAAACACATATTTTCACAAAAATATATTTTCGACCATCGCTTTCGAACAAGAAACCCTAGGTTAATGCTCCTATCAAGACACAATTTATCTGCTCATTTTGTGAACTCAGATGCTTCGATTCCTACTCATACACATCAAAGCACACATTTTCACGTAAATGCACAAACTAGGAACTCATTGGGCTCAGGATACTACTGACTGGTTCATAAGGTTTCTTAAAATTCATGCTCTGCTCCAAGCTTTGGAACTCAACAACCGGCATTCAAGGCCTCAAGCAAACCGAAGCATCAGAGAACACTTAAATAAAGCGCAAAAACCCAAGTAGGGAGAAACCCTACCTCTGAGTTTGAGAAAACTCCCCATCCGGGCACTCCACGCCACTCCACGCAGAGCGCTTCTCCTCTCATTCCGACGACTCGACGGCTGGATCGCGCATACAAATCTAGAGAGTAAGGTTTCTCTCTCTAAAACCTCTCAAAAATGGCTAATGATCCCCAAATTCGCCCTCACGTTTTTCTTCTTTTTGGGTTTAATGAAGACCAACATTATGCTTCTTTTGTCATTTAGTGACTTAAACTCTTCTCTAAACACCATTAGCGTCCCTTCATTTTAGCTTTGGATATTCTATTTCATTCCCTAGCCGTCCATTTCATCGCTTTCATCCATACCACTTATGGAACATGAGTACGTGTTATATATGAATTTCATCTCAACGAAAATCGTTATACGACATCCGAACCGCGATGCCTTGAAAAACGTGTCGACTCCAACTGTCCCGGAATTCTACGAAATTTTACATGCTAGCTAGATTTCTCTGGAGACTCCATTCCAACTAAGAACTGCTTCATCATCCGAGACTAGAGAATAAATTACTTGGATTTTTTAATCCGAAATTACAATTCTCGTAAATCGAATTACGATTTTGCATTTTTTTCTTTTAAATTGAATTTCTGCTTTACATTCTCCCCTCCTTAAAAGGAATTTTGTCCCGAAATTCTGGACAATTACAATCAATCACATGCGTATGCAACGTGCATTCTACCATGCATGTAAACAGTCATTTAAATACTAAACGACTAAATCACGTACCTTCATCCCTAAACAAGAAGGGATAGGTGGCCCGCATCGTGTCCTCGCGCTCCCACGTGTACTCCTCCACTCCATAGTGCCTCCATAGTACCTTCACTAGCTTCACTGGCCTTGCGCTGCAAAACCCGATCACTTATCAACAATGCACACTTGTCCTTCTCGAAGGTCCCTGGTCACACCTCAACTGTCCCTCAATCCACCACACGACATTGATCCGAAAGATATTTCCGGAAAGACGGGAGACGTGAAACACCTCATGGACACCCGACATGTCGGGCGCAGAACGCAACCGATACGCACCCGCCTATCCTCTCGAGCATCTCGAAAAGACCCCAATGAACCCTACTTAACCCGACCACTCTCTGTGCATCACCTTCAAGAAGACGTGATCCCCAACCTCGAACTCTAAGGGCCGACGTCGCACATCTGCATAGCCTCTCCGCCAGCCCGGAGTCGCGGAGAAGACGCCGTCAGATCAAGCTCACCTCTCGTAGGTGTCTCTAATCAAATCAGACCCGTGACGGGAGCCTCTCCCAATTTCTGGCCCAACATAATGGTGACTGCATGGCCTCCCACATGCTGGGTCTCATACCTAAGTGCATCCGTGATACCGCCCGACAATCGCTGTTGTAGGCGATCCCACTAAGGGCAAATGCTCCTCCCGGCCACTCCTTATGATCCAGACGCATGCTCGTAGCATGTCCCCTCTAACACCAGATAGTCCTTCAGATCGACCATCCGGTCTGAGGGTGGAACGTCAGACTTCATCGCCACCGCGGTGCCCATAGCCTTTGGAAACTTCTAAAAGTGTGCCGTGAACCTCGGGTCCCTATCCGACACTATGGATACCAGACCCATGTAGCCTAGATTATCTCTCGAATGTATAACCGATGTAATCTTTCTAAGGCGAAGGTCATCCGCAGACGGCCAGAAATGGATCACTCGTGAGCCTGGCCCATTATCACCCATACCGCATCATGCTTCACTACAGGTCCGCGGCGCGGGTCACAAAGTCCATCGACGTGCCCCACTTCCACTCCGCCCACTTCCAATGGTCGGCAGCCCCCGTCGGCTTCTGGGCTCACCCTTAACCCCGCCGACATGTGAGACATCGTCGAACAAACCCCTACGCGTGTCTCTTCATCCCACTCCACACATCGGGCGATCGAAGATCCTGGTATCTTCGTGCCACTTGATGCATCCATCACCTAAAATCGAGAGCAAAGAAACTCCCCGAGAACTTCCCTCTCTCAAATTTGGCCAACTCGGGAACCACTACCCGCCCCCATATCGAAGACTACCATCTCGCTGAACTACCCGTACTCGTCACCCGTACTGACCAGATTTCTGGCCTCGATGGACACTATCTCTCGCCCTACCACTGACTCAATCACTCGCTAAACGCAGACTCGGTAAATCAATTAAACTCCCCAAGGTACCCTCGAGCCCCGTCATTGCATCAGAAATCCCAAACTCGTCCCACGCTCTCGAGCATCCGCCACTCCCGAGAAGCTATACTAGCAAACGCTCCGTGACCTCCGACTGAGTGCATCAGCCTAATTACATTTGCCTTTACCAGATGGTAATGCAAAGCGAAGTCATAATCCTCAGAACTCCATCCATCCGCTTGCCTCATGTTGAGGTCCCACGCGTGAAAAATATACTTTAGACTTTATGGTCTTAGTACACCTAGAACTCCTCACGAGATAAGTAGTGGCTAAATCTTCAAGGCGACTACAAATTTCGCCAACTCCATGTCGTGGTGTGGGGTAATTTCATTGCGGATTCTCTAACCGATGAGAACCATAAGCTACTACCCTCCCGCATCGCATCAAACACATCCCAATCCTACCGAGGCATCACAATACACTCAGGAAAATTTCGTCCCCCGTCCGGACCATCAAGATGGGAGCCGGCGGTCTCCTCTTCAACTCCCGGAATGCCTCTCGCACGGCTTATCCAAATCGAACTGACCTCCTTCCAGTCAACCTAGTCATAGGCGCCGCTATCCTCGGAGAAATCAATGAATCTCCCAGAATATCTGAATAATCCCAAGAAACTACGTATCTCGAAGACCGGACCCGCCTCTCCTAACTCATCACCGTCGACCTTCCGGGTCGATCGACACTCGATGCCGACACCACGTGTCCCAAAAAAATTCACCTCAGCAGTTTAACTCGCACTTACCGAACTTAGCGTGCATAACCGATGGTCTCTAACAACCGTAAACGACATCCTTATGATACCATGCTCTACTGATCGGGAGTAGATCAAGATGTCATCCACGGAGACTACGACAAACTGATCTAAATAGGGTTGGAATATCCTATGCATGATATCCATGAATGTCGCCACAGATTGCCAATCCAAAGGGCATCACCGTAAACTCAGCGCCATAACGAGTCCTAACGCCGCCTTGGTGGATATTCAGATCCCTAACCCTCACAAATGATGGTAACTGGGCAAGGGTCTATCTGAGTAGACTCGCCCTCTCAACCGGATCAAACAAATCGCCAATCTCGCATCGGTACCGATTCTGATCGTGAACCCCGTTCAACCCGTCTGCAATAATGCACGAAGGGTCTTATCCTTCTTTTCTTCTCGCAAATGTAACCGAGCGCCCTGCTGGTGAAGT
Organism: Tetrastigma voinierianum; assembly: GCA_016808115.1. Lineage (NCBI taxonomy): Eukaryota > Viridiplantae > Streptophyta > Magnoliopsida > Vitales > Vitaceae > Tetrastigma > Tetrastigma voinierianum. The sequence continues at coordinate 80,904 of JAEQBH010007802.1, read as the reverse complement.
GCCTTGCCTAATGAACCCCTTTGTCCAATAGCTCTCAGAATCGGACTTTGAGTTCCCGCGTAACTCAACCGGTGACATCCTATGCGGAGTCATGCAGACGGGGTGAAGTACCAGGCGAATCCCACACCAAGTCTACATCCCTATGCGGAGGTAAATCTGCAGCCTCATATGGAAAAACATCCGCATACTCAGAAACCACCGAGGTAGATCTAAGCCCGGGGTCTCACCGCGTCCTTCAGTGGTAAGGCTCGCTAGCCAACTCGCCAACCGCCCCTCACATGGACTCGCATAACGCCCTGTGGCAAAATGTCATGCTCACTACCCCTCGAATACCACACGAGTACCGTCCCTCCGCGTGTAAAGCAGAATCCTCCTTACGCCTCACAATCGATAACAACCCCGTAAGTCGGCCACCAATCCATCCCTGTAGGATGACATCGAATCCGACATGTCCATGATCCCGTCCACCGGTGAGTAGAGTCCCCCCGAGATCTCCAAACGCGAACCTCGACATATCATCCCTATTCTCGCCCGATCCCTGTGGAGAACTCACATACAAAGGCTCCTGTCTCAACCTCTAAGCCCAACTCTATCACAATTGATGCAGCAATGAATGAATGTGAAGCACCATAATCAATACTCTAGCCCATAAAGTAGATAACAAAAAACGTACTCGTGATAACCCGGTCGACCACGACTCAAATCATGCAGGCGACGACGCAGACACGCCCTGACCTCGATGTCCCTACCGTGGGCCTCGTCCTCTCGCTCTACCCATACCGGGCCTCCCGCCCGTCGTGAAATGTGGTGCCCGTGTAACCCCCGAACCGAGATCGCCCTTCGCATGTACCGCGCCGTGGAGGAATGCATTGTATCCTTCGTCTCGCTTATGACCGGGACCGTGATGTCCCAAACCCGATCCCCGCCTCTTGGCAATCCTGCCTCATGTGTCCAGCTGGGCTCGACAATGGTAGCACACCATCCGTCCCGCCCCGACCGGCAACCCCATCCGGGTCCCGCCGACCTAAGAATCCTCATATGTCCCCGGCTGCCCGACGGCCGTGACTCAGATCTCGCGAACTGGGAGGCTCGCTCTCTTCTCGAACCCGAGGAAGACCGACCAGTCCTTCCTCTTGCCACTAACACTCGCATCCCGAAAGGCCCGAGCATCCTCATTCTCTCTACGGTCGTGGTCGCCCCAACTACGGAATCCATATCATGTAGGCGAAGTCCTACAATCCTGGCTCGAATGGACAACTTCAGTCCATTCTCGAATCTCCTCACCTTAGCCATGTCTGGCCAATGTAATCATCAAGAACCCGGGGCTAACTCGTGAATCTGTACCCACATAGTCCATCACGCCATCGCCCTCGCCCGCCTCTAGAACTCCCGAGCCTTCACATGCCCAGCCTCTCGGAAAATACTTTACCCATGAACAACTCCCTAAATCTCGCCCATGTCATAACCTCTAAGTCTCTAGAAGTCCTAACCCATCTCCACCATACCCGGGCCTCGCCTTCTAGCTAGAATGCAGCTAACCTAATCCTGGTCGTATCGGAGGTGATCTCCATAGCCTCCAATACGTTCTCGATCTGCATAAACCAATGGTCCTGGCACCATCTGCCCCTCCCTAGTGAATGCTCCGGAGGGTGGTGCGCTCTAAATCTCCGAGGTTACTAGACCCTCCCCGACCACCCGCCATGTTAGCCCCGGGCGACAAGCAGCCCGGCTACAACACCTACAAATTCTGGCCAAAGGCCCTCGTCGACCAAACAAGCTCCACAAGAAGTTAAATGTCTGGTGCCCGACCAAGGCCCCGTGGACGTCCCTCTCTACGTCCCGTCCCTACTAGCCATCTACACAATTAACGTGGGCAATTAAATCTCAATACAAGATTCTAAGGCATAAACACGTACTCATACACTAATCATACACAAAACCGCTAGAGAGTATCAAGTTCCTACATTTATGAAACAATGCAGGACAATTTATCTACAATTCAAATCATTTTGATCCACCAAAAATTTTATTTTTTTATTTTTTTTTGAAAATTTTATTTTTCGAAAATTTTGTCAAATTTTGTTTGATTTTTGCTTATTTTTAATTAATTTAATTAAAAAAATTTAAAATTTTGGTGGATAACGCTTGTTCATGAACCTGGTCCAAACTATGACTGTAAAACAATATCGAGCCGAAAAACTAGGCCGAAAAACTGCCAGCGCACGAGCACCAAAATCGGCCCAAATTCGAAGCACACGGTGCCGCCATTGTGCGCCGCATGCCCGTCAGCATACCGTGGGCGCTACGGTCGCGGTCGCGGCGCTACGGCCGTAGTCGCGGGCCTACCGCCGTCAGACGCGGCCTGAAGCAGCAGTCGTGGCGCCGGTCGCACGCCACCCCAACCGCGCAAAGTACGCGGTCGCGCGCCGGGTCGTCGCAAACTCATCGGCCGCATCACAACACAACCCAACCTTTCTTCCAGGGCCCGCCACAATACAATCGCTCAGACGCGATACGTGCTTCCTCACAGTTTTGGTACTACAGGAATACAATACACTCAGACAAGTGAACATGTGCTCCTCTCCAGCCAGCCCCCTTCCAAGCCGTTCGCCACGATACAATTTCATTGTATCGTGAGACTATTACCCAGCCAACCCAATTGCAATACACCGTGGTCAGAACACAAAATCCCGCCAAGCTTCTCCTCTATTCCACAACACACTCTATTGTATTGTGATACAACCAAATTTCACCTAGCCCCCACCAAATTACAATACAAACTTTGCTCTCTAACCTTCTCCTTCGCAATAGTACACCAAGCAGGTTGCAATACACCTCGATACTCCAATTAAGCTCTAAATCTCTCGCAATACACACACCGTATTGCAACAAAAATTTTGTTTTCACACATATCTTAGGCAAGAGTTTAGAAACTAGCTTCGCACCAAATATTTTTTTTTTTTTCATCAATATTTATTATTTGTTCCAGCCACTGGAAATACCCAAAAATACACATACTCATTTTTTTTTTCTTTTTTTTCTTTTTTCATCTTCCACCTAATTTATTTCCAAATTGACGGAGTAAATTTCTCGAAAACACATGTTTGCATTTCTTTTTTTTTCATTTTCATAACACCCAAATAAATTTATAAAAATTTATTTTCTTTCATTTTCTTCAATTTCATCAAATAAAGTTAGCAAAATTTATTTTATATATATATATATATATATATATATATATATATATATATATTTCATTTTCCTTTCCAACTTTGGTACACTGCATAACTCAAATTATTTTCTAAAATATTTTCTAACTCCATCCATGTGTGCTAATCACCGCTATCACATACAATCTCAACACATGAAACATGTCATGCACACCAAACACACAATAATTCACCAAATCACACAAAACACGTGCTTGTAGTGTTCTAGTTTTGTCCCGTGATTTCCTAGGTAATCTCGTACCTAAACCGAACATCGAACCACACCTAGTGGTGATGTTCTACACTACTACCACTCCAAGCCCAAGCTCCTCAATCTCTAGGCTTTCATATACCCATATCTTTACATCAAAACCACCTAGTGGTGATGGTTACTCAAACCCGAGCTCCCTAGGTATTCGATACCTAAGCTCGACACTGCCGTGACTCAACTCAGTCCGTTGACTCAATTCACAACCCGCTGAATACAGATGTTCAAGTTACCCGACGCCACTTCTCGTAAAATCGAGCGTATCTCCCTTTCAGACGAGGAGCTCTACCTAATTACGCACCCGCATGAAACCCGTCCCAAGCGCCCAATATAATCACTTAAGATACAAATATGGATAAAAAACCCAAGCCTCGTCCCATACTACAATATCCATAAAAAAATATGCCAACTATGAATCCACTATATCTAATAGTTCTAAGAGTTCAAATGTTTTACTCTTATACAACATATATTAAAATACATGAATTTTAATACATGTAAATATCATAAGAACCCTCAAAGCCACAATTCCATTCTTCTAAATCTCTGCCTCAGATCGAGCCGCCCCTCGCACGCTCCCCCGTACCGGTGAAATAATGTCCCCATTGTGGTGAGCTAATGTCGCAGTGGAATCGCCCTGCTGGCCACTTCCACCTAAGTGAAAGGCAATGATCCGTAAATAAACATACATTCAAGCAAATGCATGAGGATCCTACTTGACTGGTCTACATGACCAACTCGCATCCTAGTTCACCGACTTTCTCACACCTCGCTTCAAGCCTTGTATGAGAATTATTGTTTTATTGCGGGACAACCCTCCGATGTATATATATCACCAGCCGCCCGACGACGGGATATATTATTCGTTTCATGACTAATTCCGATGAATATCAATCGGGCCGCCCCGACGATCGATATTTTCATTTGGACTACCCTCCGATAATTAATATTTTAGACTACTCTTCAACCATTTTCTGGGACTCATCTCACGCACTAACTCCTATACCCTAGGATGTTCTGTAGCTGCATATGGAATGCATGTATGCCAATTCCAATACAGTCTAATTCATATGTAAATATATAAACATGCATATATTTACAAAACATTCAATTCACACAATCATGTCATGTAAATTTCACATTTCCACATCAAAATTAGCCTCGGGGCTAATGATCACACACGCAATTTAATTTTAAATCACTCGACCAAACACATATTTCACAAAAATATATTTTCGTGGACCATCGTTAGGAACAAGAAACCCCAGGTTACCGCTCCTAACAAGACACACTTTATCTGGCTCGCCACTTTAGAACTCCAGATTTCTCGCCGATTCTACTTCATACACATCAAAGCACACATTTTCACACAACACAAACTAGAACTCACAGCCCTCGTGGACACTGGTACTTTTGACCATTCACATGGGTTTCAAAATCCAACATCTCGGCTCCAAGCTTTGGAACCGATCAAACGGCCATTCAAGGCCTCAAGCAAACCGAAGCATTATAGAACACTTAAATAAAGCTGTAAAACCCAAGTAGGGAGAAACCCTACCTTCTGAGTTTGAGAAACTCCCTAATCCGCACCCACTTCGCCGGCCCTCCTCCGCGTGAGCAGTTCTCCTTCTGTCCCGACGGTTCACTACCGATCACGTACAAATCTCTAGAGAGTAGTTATTCTCTCTCTAAAACCTCTCAAAAAAATGGCTACTGATCCCCAAATTCCTGCTCTCACGTTTTCTGTTTAATGGTGTTAAGACCAACACTATGTTTCTTTTGTCCTTGAGTGACTTAAACTTTTCTCTAAATGACCATTATGTCCCTTCATTTCCCAGTTTTGATATTCTACCTATCTCTAGCCATCCATTTTCATCATACTTCCACTCATACCAATTTAGCATAAGACATGAGCACGTGGTTATATATATAACTTTCATCACAACGAAAATCGTTATACGGCATCCGAACCGCGATGCCTCGAAAAACGTGTCAACTCCGACTGTCCCGGAATTCTAGGAAATTTTACATGCTAGTTAGATTTCGTGAGACGATTCAAACGGTGAAATCCGTTTCATCATCCGAGATCTAGAGAATAAATTACGAATTTTTTTAACCGAAATTACAATTTCGTAACCGAAATTATGATTTTGCCCTTTTTCCAGAAATTGGAATTTCTGCCTTACCTGCATCTCCGAAGGTCACCACAAATTTCTGGGGCCCTTATAGACCATCGCTTTCAGATAAGGAGGGCTGAACGCCTTCGCTTCTTATACACCACTGTTCAATACGCGAGCACAAATACTTCTGCCCCATAGCTCGCTTTATCCACTTCTAAGGTTTATAGCATGAAACATAAACAAATGATTCAATACGATGCAAGATACGATATGATACGAGAAATGTGCTTTGCTATGTGATGACAAGTTCTGTAACATGAGATTATACGATCCGACATGATATATGAAAATATATAAGAATGTAAAATGATCTGAAAAGGTAATATGAAAGAGAAAGTAATATATGTATAAGAATAGTACATGAAACAGTACATGAATACAGTATATGAAATAAGTATATGAACACAAAGCATACGAACAAAGATTGCGAACATAGAACATAACAAATGGTATATTATAACCATGAAAGTCATATATGATATGAATATGATAGACATACCTAAATGAATAGATGGAACATGCTATGAACACATGATAGAAATGATAAGTGCTAAGAATGATGGAGATAAGTAAAAGATGACAAAGCATAGAATGGCGTGAAAAGCATAGATAGGAGTTATGTCAAAGACAGAGAACATGTGACATGCAATAGGAACAAAGATGATAAGTAATAAAGTTATATGAATATGTATAGATATATGAAAATGCATATGTATAAGCTTGTGACTAACACCATTGGTGGTTGTCCATGCTTATGTTCACTAAGCAGTTTAGCACGTGTTCAATCCGTGTAGGTACGTAAAGGTATGATAAGGATGTGAGGATGATATCCTACACGCCAGAGCAAGCTACCAAAGATAGGTGCTTCACCGCATCGCTTCGCGATCTCTCGATGTTTTGTATTATAAAAAAAAAAATGTACATGTATAAGTAAATGGGACTCCAATATATGTGTATGATTACCGACACCACTTGGTAATTTTTTTTTTTTTTGTAAATGAAAATGATTTTTGTTATTACGTAAATTGTTTGTATAACCACGTATAAGTTCGCCATGAGAAAGAATGGGGCCAATGAGTCCCAAGATATAGTCTCGCGCCCGATCACTGATCCGCCTATCTGCTAGACGGAACGGGGCCGCGGATAAGATGTCGATCGAAGTTTACCGAGGTCGTCATAGCTTAGTCACCGGCCGGGTGTGACTACGATGACCTCCAATTTCAAGGTCATAACTTCTTCGTCCAACTCGCCGGTGTTCGACTCTATGAGCGACAGTCAAGAATACATTCATATGCCTGAGGAGGATAGAATATGTCGACCGGAGGTGTCAAAACCGAGCTTACCGAGGTCGTTAGTCACAATACCGGCCGGTGTGACTACGTATGACCTCCAACTTCGAAGGTCATAACTCCTTCGTCCGAACTCCGCCGGTGTTCTAGACCCCTATGGAAAGCCCATCGAAATAAGAATCCATCTATATATACTGCTTAAATCGAACTCATTAAACTGAAAATCAATCCCAACCAAACTACTAAGACTACCTAATAATTTTTTTTTTTTTTTTTATGGTTTTGAATAGGGCCGATTTCCAGGAGGAAAACCAACCAAGATTGAGATTCCAAATATTGGAATCAAAGTTCAAAGATTTTTGAGTTCGTTTCACGACTCCTATTCCTCAAGCCCAAGTTTTCTTGCATGCTTGCTCTATATTTCCTATTCTGCTTCAATATTTGAAATGCTTGTCTCTAAATGCATAAGAAAAGCATATCGTAATTGTTTTAAAATGATTTGAAGAAATTGATTGTAAAATGTTTGCATATGAAATTGCATGACTAATGAGTGAACTATTTATACAAATGTACATATCAGGATCAGACTTCGCTTATAAAGGATTTGAAAGCCTTAATAGAATGTTAATCGTTTAGTTCAGATATGATAGATTGGTATACCAATAGGGGTCAAATAGCACACGCGAACTATTATATTTGATGTGTCACTCCGACGCAGCCAACGGGACTGCATCTGCAGTGTTCACTAATTGATTGTTTATAACCGGGCCAAAGAACTACCGGGTCCCCAGACCGTGTTATAAAACGCTTATGCTCGCCTCAGCCTCAACTGGATCGTGTTTGACTCTAATATCCCGTATATCGAAGACATAGGTTAAATTGCATGGGCATAACTCGAATTGATTTGCAATAACCGAATTGGATTTGCATAACTCGAATTGGATTTGCGTAATCGAATTGAATCGCAGAATCGAACTGAATTTAGAGCATAATCGAATTGATTTGACGTGAGATTATGAAATATTGAATATGAAAGTGTATTTTTGGGATGATCAATGAACCATAATCGATTGTATATAAAAACAAGTATACGTGATTGTGATTATATCGATCATCCAGTTATTCAAAGCTAATTATTAAACTGCATTTACTCGATTTGTCGAAATCGAGGAATGGATTTGTATAGAACTACTAAGCATGAAAATGCTTAGCGTATTGTTTTACCAATGCGCAGGTACCGAGTGATATATAGTGATCGAAAGCAGATCCAAGATCGAGGAGCGTCGAGTCATAAAGAAGGAAATTCTCGGAGTATGCTCGACATGTGCATTCATTTCATGTTTTCTTTTCATTGGATATTTGTAAAACACTTGAACTCGAACATCTATTTTGTAAATCATTTTGAAAAGGCTTAGATGCCTCTAATATTGTAAATTTATTTTGTTAAATGTAAATGTTTATGGCTTGCCTAATTTTAAAATCGCTTCCTCAAAGATATGATTTTGAGTGATCGAGGTGATACCAGGCATCCCTGACTGTCTTATCTCACAAACTGTCACAAAGAAAGGGTCCCACAGCACCAACCTCCAAATTGAATGATTATAGTTTATAAGGAAATTTAAGACCCATGGCTACATTTGTCTAGAAAAGACCTAGATCGAATTCCTATCCTAAGACCCCTAAAATTGAGTTTGAAGTCAGGCTATCGAAATAGTCCCATGAACTGGAGTAATTCTGGTTGTTTGAATCATAACTTGAGTTTTGTTGATCCAAATAATGTGATTCAAATTTCAATACAAACTAGACATCTTGGGGAACAAATTTCATGAAGGAACTATAGCCAAATTTAGTTCATATTATTACTAGAAATTCGTCAAAGTAAGGGAACAATTATGTCCCTGAAACCTGTATCGGAGCAATCTCCTAAACTGGAGTAATTTCGGTTGTTTGAATCATAACTTGAGTTTTGTTGATCAAAATAGTGTGATTCAAATTTTTGAACAAATTAGACATCTAGGATAACAACTTTCATGAAGTAAGTATAGCCAAATTTAGTCCCTATTGTTACCATAAATTTGTAAAAGTAAGTGAACAATTCTATCCCCAAAACTTGTCTCAGAACAGTCCGGATGTTAGGACCATATCTCCCAATTTAAAAGTCTAAACGACCTAATTTGTGAGCTATAAGAAACTTAAAACATAGGGGAATATTTACATCGTATTGTTCAGGTAGAATTAATTTATAATGTAGGCATTTGCCTAACATTCTTAGATGATGTCTTATGTGAATTAATGCATTAATGTTACATGAATTAGTAAGTCTATTAAAACGACCATGATAAATATGTGAAAGAACCTATATTAAGGATACTGGTATGACTAATTTGGAAACATAAATAACAAATGCATGCTTATGTCCAAGTAGTGGATAAATAAGTATGCTTATAAAGATCTCTGATGCTGCATCTTACCGTTCTATAAGCCCCATGTGGGTCATACTCTGCTCTGTTATCACTGTCCTGTACAGTGATGTACTTACGGGTACTTATTGTTCTGTTTCCCGTTATCCATTTCCATTGGAAGATGCAGGCAAAAGACTTCGATTATAAAAACAAAAATATATGTAAATAATAAGGAATAACAAGTGGATGCAAGTGCTTATGAGATTTATGTGTTATGAGTAATGAACAACAAGAGCATGAAAATGATTAATATATTGAATTTTTATGGCTTTGTACTCTTATACTTATTTGTTATGCTATAACAAATGAATGATGTATTGTTAAATATATATCCATATATATGATCAAGGTTTATGACGATCTTTATTAGTGGTCGCCCATGTTATATGGTCCCCACTAAGTTATAAGTTTAGCACTGATGTTTTATCCGTGTAGGTTTTGGAGATAAAGCAATCGCTAAAACCATCTTACATCTGTCGGGGCCAACACACCAGTAGGGCTTATCAGGTAGATCTTGAATTTTGGAGAAATATTTTGTATGACATGTAAATAATAATTTTACATAAACCTTATAGTGGGGCTTTGCAATATATTGTAAGAAAATGAGATTAAACTTTTACAATTTTGATAAGTTTGAGATTTCAAAAAAATTATAATCTGGATAAAAATAAATAAAAAAATTGTCAGGATTATATAAGTTAATCAGGTATGAAGTTCTCAGCATTGTGACAACCCTCACTTGACGTATCGTCTCCATATTAGTGGAAGGCGCATCAGGTTTCGCTAGCGCGCCACATAAACTAATACGCCATGAATGTTTTGACTGATTCTTTATACAATGTGTATTCAGATAAGAAAACAGTTAAGTAGCTATGGGAATCACTAGACCGGAAATATAAAGCCGAGGATGTTGGGGCCAAGAAGTTTGTAGTAGGTCATTTCCTCAATCACATAATGGTTGACTTCAAGAATATGGTCAATCAAGTCCAAGAACTTCATGTAATCCTCCATGAAATATATGTTAAATGAATGATGTTAAGCGAAACTTTTCAAGTTGCAGCGATTATTAAGAAGTTGCCTCCTGCTTGGAAAGACTTTAAGCATAAGAGAAATGAGATGGACATCGAAGATCTGATTATTAGACTTCACATCGAAAAGATAATAAGGGATCTGAGAAGAAAGCGGCACACATCCAGGCGAGGCTAAGGCTAACTTTGTGGAACATGATCAAAGTTCCAAGTTCAAGAAAGCTAGTAACAAAAGGAAAAGCAATAAGTTGAGACCAAAGGGGGAAATTTCTAAGAAGTAGAAGTTCCAAAGGAAATGCTTCAACTATGGGAAGCAAGGTCACAAATCTTGATTCCATACTGCATAACCATACTTGGGAACTAGTGGATCTTCTACCAGATTGTAAACCTTTAAGTTCCAAGTAGGTTTTCAAGAGGAAAGGAAAGTAGATGGATCAATTGACAAGTACAAAGTAAGACTTGTGATCAAATGCTACAAACAAAGGGAAGACCTTGATTATTTTGACACATATTCTTCCGTGACGAGAATAAATTCCATAAGGATGATGCTTGCAATTAATGCCATAAGGAACCTTGAAGTACATCAAATGGATGTAAAAATAGTTTTTCTAAATGAAGATTTAGATGAAGAAATTTACATGAAGGAACCTGAGGGGTTTTTTTTTACTCCAGGATAAGAAAGAAAGGTTTGTAAATTGGTGAAATCATTGTATGAGATAAAACAAACACAAAAACAATGACATTAGAAATTTGACAATGTCATAATGTCACACGACTTTAAAATTAATGAATGTGACAAGTGTGTATGTCAAAGACACATAACATGGATATGTCATAGCATGTCTATATGTAGATGATATGCTTATCGTCGGTAGTGATGATAAAATGATTATATCTACTAATAAAATGTTGAATTTAAGGTTTGACATAAAAGACTTAGGACTTGTTGATATTATATTGGAGATAAAAATCATAAGTACGTCATACGAACTCATTCTAAGTTAGTCACACTATGTTGACAATATTCTTAGAAAGTCTGACAAAGATAATTTGGATATAGCCCAAACACCTGTAGGTGTAACCTTACATTTCTCAAAGAATAAAGCAGAGAGTATTTCTCAAGTATAATACTTTAGAGTAATAGGCAGTTTAATATACTTAATGAATTGTACAATACCAGACATAGCCTATGCAGTTAACAAACTAAAGATATACATGAGTAATCCAAGAGCCAAGCATTAGTAAGGAATTATGAAAGTATTAAACTACTTATGATTTACTTGTGATTATGGGCTGCACTATACTAGATATCTTGATGTACTTGAAGAATACAGTGATGCTATTTGGATATCTAATGTTAAAGGTTCAAAATCCTAAAGTAGTTATGAGTCCACATTAGGAGAAGCAGTAGTTTCATGAAAATCCTCAAAACAAATGGTTTTTGCCAAATCCATTATGAAATATGAGTTTATAGCACTAGACAAATGTGGGGAAGAGGTTGAATGGCTACACCACTTCCTAGAGGATATTCCAAGATGGCCAAAACCCGTGCCTCCAATATGCATACATTGTGATAGTTAATCTGCTATTGGTAAAGCACAAAATAGTATGTACAATGGTAAGTCTAGACATATTCATCGTAGACACGTCACCATTAGACAACTATTCTCAATCGCTATATCTCTGTGATTACAGAAGATCTAAGGATAACATCGATCCACCACCAAAGGGCTGAATAGAGTTAGCTGAAAAGTCACCGAGGGAATGAGACTAAGGTATTTGTTTTCGACTTAACGTCAGTTTCCAACAATTTTCAAGATTAAGCTCGTTGTTTTTTTAAATTTTCACGACTTATTGCTGAAATTTTAAAAAAAAATTCTGAATAGAAAAAGTGAAAATATTTAATTTTTTCTATTCAGAAAGTCATTTTTCACAAAATAAACTCCAATCATTGCCCAACAAAGTTAAGCAGCTAAGAATATACACTACAAGGTGGATGATTGTCTTGAGAGAGAGTTTGGGACTGAGCATCTCCATCCCGAATTCCTAGCTTTGTTTATTTTTTTCAATTCCCAAACTGTTTCATTTAAAAAATTATACGTATGACTTTATATTTAAAATTTCCCCAAACTAGTCCCTGCTATATTTTATTTTAATTTTAATTTTTTATATTTTCTTTTATTTTTTTTTTATATTAAAATTAATATTTTTCATAAAAAATAAAATATTATGAATTTTTATAAATTATTTATTAAAAAAAACATTATAACAATAATAATTATTTATATTAAAAGCATAAAAATAAAATAATAAAAAATTATTTTTAAAATATAATCGGGGCGGGGCTAATTTTTATTATTATTATTTTGGATACATGGTTCATATTGCTTCATTCGGATTCGTTTCTGTCTCGAAATAATTTATTTATTTTTAGTTCACTTTATTTTAAGCCCAAGTCATTTCCTGACTTTCGAGATTTTCGTAGTACCCGCCCGTCCCCGGTCACCGACAACTTATCATCCGTGAATTCGAAAAATTTCCGCTTGTCTTTGCATCTGACGAACTTTTCCTGGCCACTAGATTTCAAGCGAGACAAATTTAACAAAGGCAGTCTGCTTTGTCATCCAAGATCTAAAGCACTTTTCTAGCTTCCCTAAACCCTATGACAATTTATTATTTTTATTAACATTTGCCATTTTTGAAAATTTCTAATTTTTTCTCGTTTTACAGAGAGTAACACTCGAACCCGTTTTTGAATTGAGAAAATAAACCCAAACCCGTTAAAAACCCGACAAATTAAATTAAACTCGTACATTAAGAGCGAGGCTGACTAGAACCTAAAATAATCCGTCCCGCTGCATCCCCACTCACCATCTAATGTTAAAAACAACAACTTAATACTTAACGCTATTAAATACTATTCAAATTTCTTGCTAAAAAGTTATATTTAGCATTGGCAAAAACAACACCACCTAAATCTCATAAAGGAATAAGTTAATACAATGGATACCCAACTTAGTTAACTGGAGATCCCAATATCTAGATTCAAAACGGACAACTAAATTGTAAAGACTTTGATTTGATCACCGCAGATCTTCCCTTGTCCATTCCTGCGACGAAACATCGATGCCATAATGAAGAAGGTTAAGATATGCTTTTAATGATCTCTATGCATGAGAAAGAGTAACATGAACTACTTTTAATTTAAGAGATCATCTATGTAAGAGTGAAATGGAGCCGCTTCAAAAGGAGTTGAATAATGCACAATTCCTATTAAACTCTTGCAAAACCATGCACATGTTTATGGCCAAAACGAACATAAAAGTGAGAACTGGGAAATGTTAGGAAGATTCTTATGTAGGTTTCAACCGTTGTACTATATCACGTGTGAGGAATTGTTGATCTTGTTTATGGGTGTCAATTTCAATCATGTAAGGAATTGTTGGAATTTTACTTTTACATGACATTTACCTTTTGAAACAATTGTTTTCAAATCGTTTGCTTTTATGGAATTAATTTATTTCAATTTTATTTATGAGTTTTTTGTTCTTCTCTTTCAAGTATCTTGAAACAAATAAGCCATTCAAGATTTCTCGTTTACCGAGGTCTTATTTAAAGAGAGTTTTGACTCTCTTGGAATATAGGAAAAAAAAAGTTTCCTTCGTCAATTTGAGTAAGATTCCATCGTGATAGAGATATGGACATTATTCAGTTCATTGGGATGACTGCCAAGGTATTGTTGTCATCACTTGAAGACCGTTGTATCATTGGAAGTAAACGCCGTAGAATTCTTACGTAAGCACCAATTGGAGAAGACGAATTTGCTTTAAGGAGGTTGTGGATGCTCAAGACTCGATCTACTTCCATCCTTACTTTGGATTTAGTTACTTCCTCACCTTCTTCATTTTGTATTTTATTACATTGTATTTATCATACTTAACAGCATAAGCTTGTAACTGTTAGATATTTATATATAAATGATTTTTATCTCCTGGTAATAACATATTTCAATTTTTGTCATGAATTGTTTTTTAGAGAAGTTTTAAAATATAATTTTTGTTGGGACTTTAGTATCCACAAATTACATAAATGGGGACGAAGATGCTGCCTCATCGAATGTACACTTCGTTGTCAGGATTTTCGAATCGACACGCTGTTTACGAGACACTTCTTGTTATTTATATCAGTTTTTCCCATTTTTTAATTATAACAAAAACTATTATTCTTACTTCATCATCATTTTTAAGGCTTAATCGTTTCACAAATCGAGTCACGCCCCTCCGATCCATACACGGTTAACATCCGCCTTATCCCAGACACGTCCATCATTCCTGCGACAAGCTTAGCGCCAAATTCATCTTACGACACAACATTATCATCGTAATATCTTACTTCCTAATCATTCGTTTCAGGACCATATGTCATTTCCTTACTTAGTCAAGGTTCTTAAACGAACACGGGAATTACACTCTAAGACTAATTTTCCTTTCCTCGCTCATTGCGTATTTTTTTTTTTGGTTCACGAATTTATTATTCAAGAGGGTTAATGAATTCTGTACTGCTTTTATAGGCAATAATATATTCTTCCGTAGGCACGAATTTTTCGTTCATAAAAATTGCTTAATTTTTTTCATACCGCAGCAAACGATATTTTTTTTCTGCTGGTTCTGTTCGTTACTGTGGATTCGTTACAATTTTTTTTTCTCTTTCGTTTCTGTGGAACGAACGCACAAATTTTTTTTTATTCCCATTTCTGTGTGAGGAACGCTTCTGTTCGTTTCCGTCAAAAATATTGGTTATATTTTTTTTTTCGTACTGCAGTAAGACCACAGTAGTAAGACGAAATTTGACTCAAAATTTTTTTTTCCTGTACTGCAGTTTTTTCATTAAAAATATTTGTTATAGTTATTCAAATATTTTTTTTTCTCTGCACTGCAGTAACACAGTAACCGGTTTATGTTATTTTCAGTACTGCACTGGATCTAATTCTTTTACTGCAGTTTTTCCATTAAAATATTTGTTATAGTTATTCAAAAAAAAATTTTTCTGCACTGCACTAAGACAGTAATCGTTTATATTATTTTCAGACAAAATTTGACTTCACATTTTTTCCTGTACTGCAGTTTTTCATTAAAATATTTGTTATAGTTATTCAAATATTTTTTTCTCTCTGCACTGCAGCAACACAGCAACCGGTTTATGCTATATTTTCTGTACTGCACTGGATCTAATTCTTATATTTCAGATATAAATATCAATTTTGGAATACTGAACTTCCTGTAAATTGTTTTTAGTCTATCGACTTATTGATCAGGGTGTTTTTACTCTGACATGCCCTTAATAGCAATGCATATCGCTTTTCTTGTCACAAGTCGAGATCCCAGATATACATGTGCTAATACCATTGAATCAAGGGACGCTCTGCTCTTTGAAAATATATTTCCGTATAACATAGTATATGAGCTCATTGATAATAATAAGAGGTCTCGAGATACTATATATCTATAAGTGATCCAATGGAGGATGAACCTAGACGTAAGAGTTATTGCAAAGGACTTCCACGCCTTTTGGACCCGATTTCTTAACGTATCTATCGGTAACGAACCTCGAACATTCAAGGAAGTCGTGATTCCAAAGCCCCCGCTCAAAGAAGCTATCAACAGCGGCTGGAATCTATCTTCACAAATCATACATGCAGTATTATCACCTTCCTCCAGAATAAAACCACTACAATGTAAGTGGATCTTCAAGAGGAAAATGAAAGCCGATGGTGCTATTGATAACACAAGGCTAGCTCAGATAAAAGATAAGCAAATCTATAAGGTCTTGATTATTTTGACACTTATTCACCTGTTACTAGAATTATATCTATAAGGATGCTAATTGCTATAGCAACGGTGTATAAGCTTGAAATCCTTTTGTGGGTAGTTCCATTTTGAACATGTATGCTAAGTTGGGGGATATTGAAGATGCTGAGAGGGTGTTTGAGTGTATGGACAAT
This sequence comes from Tetrastigma voinierianum, assembly GCA_016808115.1. Lineage (NCBI taxonomy): Eukaryota > Viridiplantae > Streptophyta > Magnoliopsida > Vitales > Vitaceae > Tetrastigma > Tetrastigma voinierianum. The sequence goes on along the minus strand of JAEQBH010007802.1, from coordinate 64,467 downwards.
CATGTTGGTTGTTAGAATGCTATGATTGGAGGTTATGCACAATGTGGTTATGGATTTGAAAGTCTCATGGCCGTGTCTTTGAAGCAATATAAAGGAATCCCTATGGATGCTTTTACCTTCATTAATGCTCTAAAAGGGTGCTTGATTGTGGGTAATTTGAATTTTGGTAGACAGATTCATGGATTGATTATTCAGAGTGAGGTGGCATTTAGTACTGCAGTGATGAATTCTCTTATGGACATGCACTGATATATGCTTATAACAGGCAGTGATGGTGAGACTATTAAGAAAATCAAATGCTTGCTTGCAAGTAAATTTGAAATGAAAGATATGGGGGTCGCTAATGTTATTTTAGGAGTTAAAATCTATAAGACACCGGAGGATTAGCTCTATCACAATCCCATTATATTGAAACGACTCGAAAATGCAAGAATCTAGATATTGTACCAAAGAAAGACCCGAGCAGATGCTAATTTACATCTTCTAAGAATACCGGTGAAAACAAAGCCCAAAATGAGTATGCTAGTATACTAGGCGCTTTAATGTATGTCATGAATCAGATTTGGGCCACACGATAGCTTAGCGGTTAGCAAGCTAAGCTTCCATTTACGCTAGGTCCAAATGAAAATCATTGGAAAGCATGAACGCGATTGGCTACGAAAGCATAACAGATTATGCTTTGCATTACATGTATCCGGGCAAGACTTGGAAGGATATTGTGATGTAACCATAACCCATCAAAGACACAAATCAACAATGATATGTATTCACACTTGGTGGGCGGCAAGAAACTGGAAATCATCCAAACAAACTTGTATTGCTAGATCCACTATGGAATCGACTTATTGCTTTGGATGTTTCGTGAAGAAGCCGAGTGGCTTCGAAATTCTCGAAGACATTCCTAATCGCCTAAACCAAACGCTTCGCCGACGATACACATATCATGATAGTCAAGCTTGTAATAGAAAGGGCAAGGAATGTCATGTATAATGGTAAGTCTCGACACATACGTCAAGACATAACACCGTAAGACAACTTCTTTCTAGTGAATTATCACCATTGACTATATGTGAAGCTGCAAGATACATTATGGATCCATTGACAAAAAGGCTCAACTAGAGAGATGATTGCAAACATCATGGGAATGGGGTTTAAGGCCTCTAAACAAGCTTCATCATAGCTTTTATTGACCCTACTCATGGATCGAGATCCTGTGATCTAGGTTCAAAGGACAACTTGCTATGAAGATAAACAGAGACATCATTTAATTTGTTTTACTCCATTCCCTGATAAAGACAAGATACATGTGAAGGTTACAAAAGCTTTTAATGATTATGAAACTATATGTTCATAAATCACCTATGTGAGTGTGAAGTGAGGGTCGCCTGCGGAGAATTGCAAAGGCCGACTCTCTAAACACCTCATGAGACCAAAGGTTCGTGGCCAAACGAACACAACAGCCGAGAACCATGGTTCGAGAAATAGTCACATGATTTCTACTGCCTGAGCTTACACGAAAGGCTCGATTACCAAAGACATCAAGTCTACCGACGACTGGCTAAGTCCGCCGATAGGCTTCACTAAGGAAAGTTCAAAGTCTCACACTGATTTAATCCACTGCAACGTTTTCACGAATAATCGCACTCAGATCTCATGCATACACGCAGTATCGATATCGAACTTTCATTCATGTGTGGATTGTTGGACTTCGGTATCCACAAATTACATAAATGAATGAAAAGATGTGTCCCCACGAACGTGATACTTGCTTGGTTCATACCTTTTCGAACCGACATATCTGTTCGATGAGACACTTCCTGGGTTATTTATACTCATGTTTTTCCCATTTTTTAATTATAACAAAAACTATTCTTCTCACTTCATCATCATTTCTTTTAAAAGACCGTTTCCGCAAATCGAGTTCGCCGGTATTCTTCGATCCGCACCACTTCTGAGAGGAACAAGATCCGTTCTATCCCGAGACGACACATCCATTGTCCCTGTGACAAGTCGAGGGGCCAAATTGCCTTGGGCGACACAACATTATCATAAATTTTAATTCACTTCCTACCTTACGCTTTTTAGTTTATGGTTCTTTAAAACTTAACACGAATTACACTTATCATTTTTAGAATAATTGAACAATAATTTTGAAAATTTTTTATATTATAGGAAAGCTCAGAATAATTGATAAAAAAGAAAAAGAAAGCTTCTTGTAATAATTATATGAAAATTTATGACATATGGTTTTTTAAACATACGTTTTTATATATATGTTTTAAAAAATATTTTTATTTTAATTATTAAGTGATTTTTTAACTTATTAAAAAAAATACTTTTCAAAGTGTGTTATAAATTTGATTTATTAGAGAAGTTTTAGAATATATAGTTTCTCGTTTGTTTAGAATAATTTGAAAAATATTTAAAAATGAATAATGCTTTTATATTATAAGAAAGTTTGTAATAATTATATGAAAAATAATAACATTTAATTTTTTAAACATGTTTGTTTAAATAAACTTAAAACTAAGTTATCTAAATTAATCATTTTAAACTATTTAAAAGGATTATAATGATTTAAATAAAATTGCGACGCCTCAAACCCGTAATAGTCCGTCGACCACCGTCACTTCCTCGCGGAATCTACAGTCTCTTCATGAGACCCATACCTGTAATAAAATGGCCATTTGGGCCTACACATCCTACTCATAAAATGTATATTTTATACAAAAATGATTTATTTACAATTTATACAAAAATGGGTCTCTTGCCCATAATTTTTATAGAAAATACGATAAGGCCATCTTGGCCTGCTTCTTCGCTCTAAGGTCCCTGATTTGATCTCAAGTACGTCTTCTGAGACCGAAAATATATTTCACGATTTGGTGAGCAATGCACCCAGAGTTTAATTTCCTATCAAGTATTTCCCCACCTAAGGCAATGCAATGGCACAACAAACATTTAACACATGCTAATATATCACCTACGCATATATTAACAAAATTAATTCCATAAATCATGCCATTCGCTTTACAACAATAACATAAGATTACCACACAGCCTGGGTGCACAATCCGGACGGCTTATCTCTTGAACCGCCACAAAATCACAATCGCATGTTATTCACTAGCCAAGAATAACACAACATCACACAATCACGCGAATAAATCGTGAACCGGTCCAAACCACTCTAGATTTCTTCACCTCGCCCAAATCTTTGGAATCGAAACCATCGCTATTCAGCCTTCAAATAAATCCCTCATCCATTACATAACCATTAACAAAAAGAAAGCAGTGAGTATAAAAACCCCTACCTTCCCGTAGCCGGTCGAAACTCCCAAGACGGCACCCACGCAGCCTGCCGTGGGGAGCAACTCTGCCACTGGTCTGGAAACACTCCGCCCGATCCTGTGGAATTTAGAGAGGCGGCTAATTTCTCCTCTAAAATCCCACATTTTCCTCTCTTCCGTTGTCATTATTTTCTCCTCCTCTCTCTTCCTCTCCCAATCCATTTTATCAATATCGACAAAAGTTAGTGTTCTCTCAATGCCACACGTCAATTTCCTATCTATTATGATTACACCTATCCTCTTATCCAACCACTCGGCATTTCCCTCTAATTCAAGATCACGCCACGTGTCACCTACGACCCACACTTGATCATGTTTGACTTTGCTCCATATACTTGACACGCATGCCTCTTAGGCCACTCATAAAGTGCCAAGTGTCCCGCACTTACGCTAAAAATACGAAATTCGACTATCCCGAAATTCAACGAATTGACGTTTAGCCTAGATTTCTCACAGCACGATTCCAACCCGCAACCGCTTCATTATCCGATATTTAGAAAAATCTCTGACATGACCGAAATTACCATATTTTATCCTTCCTTAGGAAATCCTGATTTTGCCTCACAAAATTACCCAAGAAAGAGTACCACAACAACCTATGTGGAGTGAATGTAACCTTAAAAATATGGAAAAGTGTCCAAAAACCCACTGTATTACAGAATCGATATATTTTTTCGCCTAAATAGCTCCCTATAATTTACTTTTATAACCTAATTTAGTCCATATTATAACTCAAACCGTTAAAATTATCAAATAATATTAAATTAGTTGTTAAATATTGACGTCCATATGTTATATGGGACCCACTCTTATTTATCATCTCTCTTCTCTCTCCTCTCTTCTTTCTCTTCCGACCAAACCATCTATATTTTTATTTTTTTTAAACTCCTTTATTTTTATTAAACTTCTTATTTCTAATTTTTAAATATAATAAATAAAAATTCAAAATTATTTTTTAAAATATAAATAATTTTTTTTAAATCTACTAGAAAATTTATTTTAATTTTTAAAATTACTAAATAAAAATTCAAATTTTATTTTTTAAATATCAATAAAGTATTCACCATTTTAATTTTTTTTTTTACATTTTATGTATATTTATTTTATTAAACAAAAGATTTTAATTAAAATATTTAATATCTTTAATATAAATATATTTTCTTATGATAATTAATAATATAATAAATAAATAAATATTAACATTTTAAATTATAATTTTGATTTAGAAAAACTCATTGATATTTATCAAAATTTAGGCTAACTTAATACTTTAAAATATATTAATTTTTAAATAAAAATATTAATATTAAGTGGACTCTATGTGAGCATTTTAATAGTTAATTTAATATATTGACTATTTTAACAATTTGAGTTAAATTGACTAATTCGGACTAGAGAGTAAATTAGAGACTAAATAAAATATATTCAAATCAATTTTCCACATTTTTAGAAAAATTCATCCCCTCTTAGGAAAATTTTCATTTTTCTTTAAATTTCATTTCCTAAAATTTAAATTTCGCGAGAACACTGTAGTTTTGCAGGCAATTCAATATGAAATATTTCAGGTTTCACTCCAAAAGGAATTTTCACAGAGTAAATGTTAGGGCCTCCCGGTTCAAGCCATTGCTCCCATGATTGAAGTTTACTTGATTTGAATTATATATATATATATATATATATATATATATATATATATATATATATATATATATATATATATATATATATTTTCTATTTTTCTTTTAAATTAAGCTTTCCTAAAATTTAAATTTCAATTGTTAAATGACTAGAGTTTTTGTGGTGAGTTGATCTGGAAATATTTTAGAGCTCGACCCAAAAGGAATATATATATATATATATATATATATATTTTCATTTTTCTTTAAAATTCGTTTCCTAAAATTTAAATTTCAGTTGTTAAATGACTAGAGTTTTGTGGTGAGTTGATCTGAAATATTTTAGGAGCTCGACCCAAAAGGAAAATTTTGTGAGATAATACAGCCCCAGTTCAAGCCATTGCCCCTACAATGTAATTTCGAATTCGATCGTCGACTAATTCCGATCTAGGTTTATATATATATGGGTGTTTAGGGTTTGGATTATGTATATGAAAGCCGCAATTAATAAAAACAAGTCTTCCACCCCAGTACGCTGTCATATTAAATAAATCCACGTAAAATATCTGTGTTTTTATTATTAATTTTGTTTATTCTCTTATTACTTGCGGTTTATTTTGCAATATCAGTAATATAAGTTTATATTTATATTTTGTTTTTTGGGTTATTTTATTTTATTTTATTATTTTTATGGTAATCGCAGGACTGAAAGCTATTATAGAAGAAGAAGAAAAAAGGTCACGCCACATTTCATTACTAGGGTTCAAATTCTTCCCTATCCTTGGTAGGCAAGTTTAAAAACTTATATAGACACATTGTGTCTGAATTTTGTTTATGTTCTGAATTATTTTATTTATTTATCAAAATTTAAAATATTTTTAACAATTAAAATTGTAAGTGAGGACTGTTGGGTGTTTTTTTTAACGATTAATATACTGTTTGTTATCAATTAAAATAAATATATCGTATTACTTTGTTGAAAATAATTTTAGAAAATAGATTTTTAGGATAGTTTTTAAAATATGTTTTCTAGGATTTTTAGCCAATAACTATTTATTTTAAATAAACGTAATTTAAAATAAATAGTTCTCAAAGACGGAGTTAGCCTTAGCCCGATAATTTTTTTGCTAAAAAATTATCTTATTGCTAGTTGGATTTGAACCCTAACCCTTTAATTATGCATATTGAATCGATAAAATCTTATACCACTAGGCTATTATTCCAAATTTATCAATATATGTGTCTCAAAAACTAAATTTTTGGATCCTTGAAAAGTTTTTACAAAGTAAATATGTATTTTCAAAGTGTGATAATTTTTTATTTTCAAATTAAATATATCTTTTTTTTTGACATCAAATTTGAATATATCTTAAGATATATATTTTGAATTATTATTTATTATTATAATTATTTTTGACTTTTTTTTTTTTTTTTTGGATAAGTATTTTTGACTAATTTGTCCATCATACCTAATTCATATGACGAGTTTAAGTCTAAATAAATATAATTTATTATATTATAATTAAAATATTTAGTTGTAAAAAAAAATCGATGTTATTCTCCGTTCTCGTTTCGAAACTGCAGACAGGCGCTATTTCTAGGGTTTTGCATATCTCGTTATCTCCCTCTTCTTCCCTCAAGTTCTGTGCTTTGTGTGGGATTGTCTCAGGTTGAAGTTGGGAATGGACGGAGAGGAGTTGACGGAGCAAGAAACAGCGCTGTATGATCGCCAAATTAGGGTTTGGGGGGTTGATGCCCAGCGCAGGCATGTTCTTTAATTTCTCCTCCTCAAAAGAAACTTCTTTGTGCATTTTATGATTACTTTTTCTAATTTTATTAACTTCGATTTTTTGATTGCTTGGTTTAGATTGAGCAAAGCCCATATCTTAGTCAGTGGAATGAAGGGCACTGTTGTTGAGGTAATTCGAAACTCAATACCTTTATTTTTTGCTTTTATTTTTATTTTCAATCAAGCTAACTAGTTTAGTGCTCTATGGCATATTGCGTGATTCAATTTTAGCTCTTAATTTAAAATTTTTCATTTTTAAAAAGGCTGCTACTTAAAATTTGTTTTTTTTTTGCTTTTTCAATTTTAAATTTGTTGATGGGGGAATAGGTATCGGATTTTGGCTCTTAATTTTTTTTTTTTTAAACTGTGAAACTGGGTTTGTTTGTAGTTTTGCAAGAATATTGTTCTAGCTGGAGTAGGTAGTTTGACATTGGTGGATTCCCGTGAAGTGACTGAAGAAGCACTTTCTGCAAATTTCTTAATTCCTCCTGATGAGAATGTATATGGTGGAAGAATCCTTGCAGAGCTTTGTTGTGATTTCCTTAAAAGATTTCAACCCAATGGTTCGAGTTTCAGCTGAAAAGGTCTGCATTTTTTATGCTGATACACAATTAAACATATTAACTTCAGTAATAGTTCTTTGTTAAAGTGATTATACTCATAATATTTGTAAATTTGCATAGCCAATATGGCAGTTGTATACTGTAAGAGCTTTGTTGGCTAATTCTACATTATTGCAATTATTCAGTCTTAATTCCAATGTACATCAGACATATCTTTATGGGGGTCTGACTAATTTAGTCTCATGAATAATGTCAATGCAGACTATCTTTAAGAACTCTCATTGAATTCATTATAAAGAGAGAATTTTTTACCATTGAAGTACATTTGGTTTTTGGTCATCAGGGATTATGTTGATGAGCGTTACAAAAGCACAGGTTGCTTAACAAAAACTATGGTTTTCCCATAAGATTTATTAGCTGACATGACGCTTGATATGTGCGTCATAACATGCATGTTTTCGAGGTACATGTGATGGGATAATTTCCCTTATGAAATTCACTTCTTATTCAAGAATAGAATTTGTGTTGTAGTACTCAGCATGTAAATTATCACATATTATATGAAAAATTATAAGCTTTATGAGGAAGCCCATCACCGCTTGTCTTAATCTTCAACCATGTTTTCATGGAGTTTATATCCCTAATATGATTGTAGCCACATATATCTACTAATATGTGGGTAGATCTTTGTAGATCTTGTACCGTAGGTGTTTTGAAGTGTTGACTGACATCTGTAAACTTTTAGCAAGCTTGTCTTGTGGTATTGACTTTATCCATTATGATAACTTGGTGGGTGGGATTTTTTCTTTAGATAGAAGAAGTTAGATCTCCACAGCTCTAATTTGCTACCCATGATGTGTGGGACAAGCGTGATACATTATTATTCCAGAATAGTTTTTTTCTAATTTTCTTTAGATACATTGTTTCTAAATGAAATTCTTATTTGTTTATATTTGATGGTAATAAGAATTTAATGTACGAAACAAAGAAATAAAAAGAGAAAAAAAGAGAAAAAAAGAGAAAAAAAAAGAGAAAACAGAGAAAATGTGATGTGTTGTTAATTTTTGCTTCTTATTGAAAGGAAATGTCTACATTGTACCATATCAGGAGGTTCGTTGATGCACCAGCTTTGATGCTATATCTACACATGTTTCCTTGTTAATACTAAATATTCATTTCCAGTTTATATGGAGCATTTTATGGTGTGTAATATCTATTTAGTGATGTTACCAAGTGAGGGAGTTTTAAAATGTCGGTTTTTTTTCTTTTCTTACAGGTGATATCAAGCTCTTGTGAGAGATTTCTATGAAAGATTTGATAAGTTAGAAGCCATCAGTTCTTGTCGTATGCAACAAAAGTACACTGAAAACTCACCCTCTTTTTCTAGTCGCAATGTTCCCCATTTCCAATAAAATAAAAATACTTATACTAATTTTCAGTTCATATTTTATATAGTGGCCTTATTTTCGGAGACATTCGCTTTTGGATTGTTATTGGGATCCCTCCTTCTCATTTTTATTTATTTCTTTTGATAATTCTACTCCCAAGAAATTGATCAATGAGAAGTGCCGAAGGTATCAAAGCGTTTGTGAGATTTTATTCCTAGTTGATTGCAGAGATTCCTGCGGTGAAATATTTGTTGATTTGCAGAACTATACTTATTCAAAGGTGATCATCTTTCTTTTATGGTCCTGGACAAATATTTTATTCAGTTGATTGCAGTGATTCCTCCTCGTGAAATATTTCGTTATAAATTTAATATTTTTGTCATGCGAGTTTTTAGATGATGAAATGCTCTTGCTTCCTGATGTTCTTATAATGATGTTCAATGGGCACAGAAGCACTAACTGCTGTTTCTCTTTTTTGGCAGAAAAAACTTGACGAGACTATTGAATGCCAGTTAGAGTATCCAAGTTTTGAGGTATCGCTTGGTTGATCACATTTGATTCAAATGGTTTTTTCGTTGTGCTTGTAATTATCTGACAATGCCTTTCCCTTTTTCTGCCTCACAAGTTTCCTTCTCTCTACATAAAAAAGAGACCAAACGACTAGAAATCATACCCCTCGAAGGTGGGAAACAATGCATTCAACATGTTTTTTTCTAGGAGATTCTCTCAGATTAATGTATATTTGGATGAGTCACATTTTTATAGAAGTTGTTTTTTTCTTTTCTAAATCTTTAAACATAAGAGTTGTTTTCTAATTGTCTATAGGAAATTTTACGCCTACTGATAAAGCTACCACACCAATTATTACCTTACTAAACACAAGCATGCGTGACAGTCTTACATTATGGGGCAGAAGAAGCATATGTAGTTGGCAAAATCATTGAGTTGTCTTAATGACAATCGACACACATACACACACACATATAAATTTAATTTAATTGTTATTATTTATAATTACGTAGGTAGCCTTGAAAATATATATCATATTTTTATAGTTTATACTGTGATCCTCTTACTGGCAGATGCTCGTGTTGTGCTGTGGTAATATTGGTGCACTCATAAAATTTACTATAGTTGACAGATGTTGTCACCTGTATATATGAACCCTTGAATGCATGCTTCAATATGCTGTTGTCTGCACATGGATGTGTCTACTTCATTCAAAGAGCTTAAATGGTTCTTTTTTTTTTTAATCTCTTAAGTTCTAGGTTTAATTTATGAGCTGTGTTGCATGCCACTGGTGTTTTTTTTTTGACTGTTGAAGAAGTGGAATTGGAAGCCCAGTGTGTTGTTAATTTAAGTGTTCATGTGATATCCTGTCATGGCAGGAAGCAATTGCGGTACCATGGAGATCGCTTCCCAGAAAAGTCACAAAGCTATACTTAGCAATGAGAGGTGTGGCAAAACTACACAGATTTCTTTCTTTTTCCTTTTTTCGATTTTTTTTTTCATATGATAACCATGGCAGATAACAGGAGAATAATTTATCTACTTTGGTTTTTCATATCATACTCACTCATAATTCGTAATTTCCTAGTACCACACTGATAGATATGCAACCACTGTATTACATGTCTTTTTGTTGTTTTCCCTTCCTTCAACACATGGCTCGATCGAAGGTAGTATCTTGCTTACCTGATGTAGTGATTTTAAAGCCATAAACAGGGATGAGGAAGTTTATGGTCGAGACGAAGGCTTGTATAGCTGGCCCGTTTTGCATTTTTTTGGGCTGTTTGCAAAACTAGAGCCAAACATTGTTTTTTAGAATGAAGCCTTTTCTTTACAAAAGTCAAGTATTTTTTTTACATCTTTGGTCAGAGACAAAATTGTTTTTTGTACATGGTCTCTCGACCCATTTACACTTTATAGATTTGGTGGGTGCTAATTGATTCGGTTGGGGTTTTGTACATGCTTTTTTGGGTTTCCTTGTAAGGGGGTGAGTATCTCTTTTTTTTTTTCTATCTTTTGGTCGCTGACTCGCTCCCCTTTGTTAATACTTAATACATTTTCTTACTCAACAAAAAAAAAAAAAGGGTTGAGGAAAGTACAAACAGTTTTTGATTCCCCTCTTCGAAAATTCTCTGTTCTTCCATTTTGCGACACGATTAGGCTTTTGCAGTACAACAAGCTCATGGAAAGAATGATTTTCATAGTACAAGCTCATCATTTTGCAATGTCGAGAGTTTGAACAAGATGAGGGTCGCAAACCTGGAGAAACTTCCATTCTCGACCTTCCTGCTGTTCTGAAACTGAAGAAGGAACTTTGTGATGAACAGGTATCCTAAAGCCATGTTGAAATTTATTGATCATATTGTGAAATTATAACACTGTTCATCTTCTTACCTATACTATCTTGTTTGATTACAGTCATTCAACGAATCCCATGTTCCAAACAATCTCCTGGAAAGATTAGTATCCGACACAAGAGAATTCCCTCCAGTTTGTGCCATCCTTTGAGGAATCCTTAGCTTCAGGTGCCTGCTTTAAACTCGCTTCGCTGAAATTCATTTGGCTTAGATTCAGCGGTTTTATTAAGATGTTCTGTCATGATTTCTTAGAAGTTATTAAGGAGATATCAGGCAAGGATGATCCTTGAAGAATTTCTTCTTTTTTGATGCCACTGATGGCAAAGGCATAATAGAAGACATATCGAACCCGAATCCAAACCCGAACCCTGGAAGCTGAGCAGGTTCTGGCTGGAAGGATTTCAACCGCCAAGATTAAAACTGAAGATCAGTGATCGAGAAAAAGTGAATCTGGTTGTAATCTCGAGAACTTTCCCGGAAAATTTCTGTTTAATTAATGACCCTTTTGATGTAGAATGATCCACTAATGTAGACATTTGATCTTTCCCGGAAAATTCTTGTTTATTTTGGCGACTTTTGATGTAATGATCCATCACTGATGTAGACATTTGAACTTTTCCCGGAAAATTCTGTTTAATTTATGACCCTATTGATGTAGAATGATCCATCACTAATTTATGGTCCTATTCCGGAGAATACGACCATTGCTTATTGTTTTAGGGTCTTTGATAAGAGATCTCACATCGGTTTTATATAAGACATGAATGCAGATTTAAGCTGGTAGCTTTACCTATTAAGCCTATGGCCGAAATTTTTATTGTACAGATTGTTATCAAGGTTTATTAATCGATGCTGTAATCTTAAATTACCTATAAAAGGGTTATCCAATATCTTAAAAGAGGGTTCGAAATGAAAGTTATCCAAAGTTTTCCTACCTATCGGTCTTTGGGTTATATTCTTCTATTATTAAGTTTGGTAGCAAAAATATTAGTTTAAAGGACATAAAACATGTTTGAATATTTAAAGGCTTGTTTGGGAAGGTGTGAGTTTCAAGAATGGTTCATAAAACTGATTCCCATTTTTTTATGAAACAAAATTCTATTTGAAAATTCGTTTCTGAAAAAGGGTAAAAGTTCTATGATTTAATAATGCCCTTTGTCAAATTTTCATGTTTTTAATTATTCCTTGGATTCTTTTAAAAAAATATAAAAACAATTGAAAATATTTATCTTTTAAAATTCGTTTTAATTCAAGATTTACGAAATCTGTTTTTTTTTTTAAACCTAATTATCCTTAGATTGAGACATTGCTTCATATTCTAGAAAAGTGGAGAATAAACAGTTAATAATTTGAATTTCAAAAAGATGCTAGAAAAGTGATTATTGAATGCTAAAAGTGAAAGTAATCACTTATTATTACTTCCAATATTGAAGGAATTAAAAATACCATCCAAACAAGCCCTAATAATGATAAATGTGGGAAAATCGGAAACAAGATAATTATTCACCATAAAAAGGAATCAAAAGCAAAACAATGGAGACCCCAATGCCCAATAAAGCCGCATCAAGTGGTCAACCAATCCGACGGCCCTGATTAAATCACCATCAGAATTGATTTAATTAAATCAAGGGTGATTTGATTAAAAAAACCATTTGAAAACTAAATTTTAGAAATCCAACATTTTTGACATTATTCTCTTGTAAAAATAACATTTTCTTTTCAAAAACATATGTAAATATATAAAATGCTAACAAATATTTTTGTTTGTAATATGTTATTTTTCAGCGAAAATACGGTAGTGTTAGACCGCTAATAGGTAGAATTTTCGCTTTTCTATTCAAACTTTTCGAACGCGAAAACGTTACATTTAATAAGACGAAACACCCTTTAAAACAAAGAAATGACCACTATTTTCAACATTTTATATATCAATCGAAATGCGTGAAAGTTCGCTTTCCTCGTTAATTAAATTCAACCAAATCTGCATTAAAACGAAACGTATTTTCACCCAAATGCACGAAACGTATTTCCGAAACGAAACCAAAGATAATACATCAAAATTTTCATATTCCGACCTTTGGACAGAATAAAATTTTCGCGAATTTCTTTTCTTTTGGATAAATAATCCATTTAATACGCAAGACTAAAATCAAATTTGAAAAAAAAAAGGTTGATAAAATACATAAGCCTAACTCACTTGATGTTTAAAGGCGAGGAGTCTTAGTAGAAACAATTTATTATATTATATTAAAAAGTAATTTGGTTTAAAAAAAAAGTTGATAAATAATTAAAACAGGAGTTATTTGATTAAAACATCACCCTTTGAAAATCAAATTTAAGAAATATAACCCTTTTTATCCATTTTTGACATTATTTAGACAAAAATATCCTCCTCGTTATTATTTTATAAACATAACATTTTATTTTAAAAGACATGCAAATATATAAAATGGTGAAGAACATTTTTGACCACAAGAAATTATGGGAAGGTTAGATTTACAAAATATTGAGTTATTTAAGGTTATTTAACCAAATATCCCTTAAATATTTATTTATTTATTTATTTTTGATAAATAATGATCCCTTTCTAATATTGAAGACACCAAAATCAAATTTAAAAAAAAAGTTGATAAAGTCCATAAGCCTAACTCGGTTGACGTTTAAAGGCTAGACATGAGAGGGTTTCGAGTCTCAATAGATGTAGTTTATTATATTATATTAAAAAGTAATCAGCTTTAAAAAAAATTTGATAAATAATTAAATAAGGATTTATTTGATTAAAACATCATTTGAAAACCAAATTTCATAAATCTAATCATTTTTATCCATTGTTGACATTATTTTGACAAAAATACCCTCATCATTATTCTTTTATAAACATAACATTTTTCATTACGCAACATATAAAAATGGTGAAAACATTTTTACCAAAGAAATTATGGAAGGTTGATTACCAAATATTGAGTTATTTAAGGTTATTTAACCAAATATCTCTAAAATCAGTTCGTTAATTTCTTTTTCTTTTTTTTCTATTTTTGGTAAATAATAATCCCTTTCTAATATGGAAGACTCCAAAATCAAATTTATAAAAACAAAGGTAATAAAGTCCATAAGCCTACTCTCGGGGCTGACTTAAAGGTAGTAGATAAATTACTATATTATATTAAAAAGTAATATGGTTTAAAAAAAAAGTTGATAAATAATAAAATCAGGAGTTATTTGATTAAAACATAATTTGAAAACCAAATTTAAGAAATCTAATCATTTTTATCAAAATTTGACATTATTTTGACAAAAAATACCCTCGTCATTATTCTTTTATAAACCTAGCATTTTCTTCTCAAAGACATATAAATATATAAAATGGTGAAGAACATTTTTTACCAAAAGAAATTATGGGAATGTTAGATTTACAAACTATTGAGTTATTTAAGGTTATTTAACAAAATATCTCTAAAATCAGTTCGTGAATTTCCTTTTATTTTTTAGGTAAATAATGATCCCTTTCTAATATGGAAGACTCCAAAATCAAATTTAAAAAAACAAAGGTTATAAAGTCCATAAGCCTAACTCAGTTGAGGTTTAAAGGCTGGGCAATTTACTATATTAAATTAAAAAGTAATCCGGTTTAAAAAAAAAGTTGATAAATAATTAAATCAAGAGTTATTTGATTAAAACATCATTTGAAAACCAAATTTAAGAAATCTATCCCTTTTATCCACTTTTGATATTATTTTGACAAAAAATACCCTCGTCATTATTCTTTTATAAACATAACATTTTCTTTTCAAAGACATGCAAATATATAAATAGTAGTTAAACATTTTTACCAAAAGAAATTATGGGAAGGTTATATTTACAAAATATTGAGTTATTTAAGGTTATTTAACCAAATATCTCTAAAATCAGTTCGTGAATTTCTTTTTTTTTTTCTAATTTTGGTAAATAATAATCCCTTAATTTCTAATATAGAAGACTCCAAAATCAAATTTAAAAAAACAAAGGTAATAAAGTCCATAAGCTTCAAATTTTAGTTGGACGGTTAAAAATGTAGATACAGCTCTATATTATATTAAAAAGTAATTGCTTAAAAAAGTTGATAAATAATTAAATCAAGAGTTATTTGATTAAAACATCATTTGAAAACCAAATTTAAGAAATCTATCCCTTTTATCCACTTTTGATATTATTTTGACAAAAAATACCCTCGTCATTATTCTTTTATAAACATAACATTTTATTTTCAAAGACATGCAAATATATAAAATAGTGAAGAACATTTTTTACCAAAAGAAATTATGGGAATGTTAAATTTACAAAATATTGAGTTATTTAAGGTTATTTAACCAAATATCTCTAAAATCAGTTCGTGATTTTTTTTTTTTGGTAAATAATAATCTTTTTCTAATATGAAAGACTCCAAAATCAAATTTAAAAAAACAAAGGTTATAAAGTCCATAAGCCTAACTCAGTTGACGTTAAAAGGCGGTTAAAGGCAGTTTACTATAATATATTAAAAAGTAATCCGGTTTAAAAAAAAAGTTGATAAATAATTAAATCAAGAGTTATTTGATTAAAACATCATTTGAAAACCAAATTTAAGAAATCTATCCTTTTTATCCAATTTTAACATTATTTTTATAAAAATACTCTCATCATTTTTCTTTTATAAACACAACATTTTTTTTTTCAAAGACATGCAAATATATAAAACGGTGAAGAACATTTTTTACCAAAAGAAATTATGGGAAGGTTAGATTTACGAAATATTGAGTTATTTAAGGTTGTTTAACAAAATATGTCTAAAATCGGGTTCGTGATGATCTCTTCCTAATCTCGAAGACGCCAAAATCAAAATTCAAAAAAAGCCGAAAACGGTAAGAGGATCGAGAGGGCGGTTTCTCTTCCGCTTAAATCTCATCATCCCGTACTTCACAAAATTCAAATCCGATCATAATGAGAGAAAAACAGGGGACCCCATCATGGAAGAAAGTTCATGAGAGAGATAAGAAAAAGGAAAAGATTTGTAATGCAGAAGAAGAACAAGAACAAGAACGAGAAGAAGACGATGATGATGATGATGATGATGATAAAGACTTGGCCTTGCAGTTCAAGAATCTGCAACAGTATTGGGGTTCTTTACAACCAAACAACCCAACAAGAATCCCACGTTGTTATTCATCTGACACAACGTTCCCGGTCGGGAAATCTCTTGAGTGTTTCAACAACTCCCCACCAAAGCTGATGACGTCTTCGTTACAGAGAAGGAAGACGTCAACAACATCGTCTCCCCTGGAGGGAGTGTGGAAGGTGAGGACTAATGAGTTGGCGGTGGAGGAGATTCTGAGGGAGAGGAAGGCGGCGATTGAGAGCGGGAAGTTGAAGGGGCGGCGGCGGCTTTTCATGGAGGGCGCGACGGAGATGGATTTGGGGTACAGTGATTGGTCTGATTTGGTTCAAGATAATGGGAAAAAGTCTGTTTCTTCCTCCTCTGTTTCTTCTGCATCTACTGGGTCTGATAATGGCGGTGGTGGAAGTAACTGCTGCGGTTGTTCTGAGTGCTGCCGCGGCGGCGGCGGCGGCGGCGGTGGTGATATGGAGAGAAAGAAAGGGGTGGTGGTGATGGAGGAAAATGTGGTAGAGAAGAAGACAAGATGGAGGGTTTTCATGGGTATGGTTTGTATTGCTTTGGTCGTCTTTATACTGTGTTTTATCTTGTTGGGAATTATGAATGGTGATGGGGGTGGAAATGAGGCTTTTTTGGTCCCAACTTGACTTCTCTCTTATGGATAAGTGTGTTTGACTTTCTCTATTATGGATATGTGTTTGGATTCTATGGAGGTGGTTGATGAATAATGAACTCCAATTTGTTTATATTTCTTGTCAGGTATTTTAGATCTGTTTATTGGGTTTTCTTTTCTTGTTTATGATTGATTCAAATACAGGAAAACAAAGAGTTTTTGATCTATCATATATGTACACATCTGTACGAGGGCGGTGATCGATGCTTGATCATAGAGGAATCCAAGGCATTTTCAAGAAAATTTCTATGGCCATGTTTTTTAAAGCACAGATAAGATCATTTTAGGTATATTTTATTAGTATTTTTGAAAACTATTTTATGCTCTCAAAATAATTTATGTAAATTTAAAAATTATTCTCAAAGAGCAATTTTAAAAAACGGTAAAATGATTCTCTGAAAATTTCATGTGTTTCCCAATTAAAGTTCTTCCAAAACAAAAAAGGGAATCAACCTTATTTTCCTTATGCTCCTTGTTCTTTAGAACAAAAAATATATTCCCTATGTTTTTTAGAATAAAAAAGGGAACCAACTTTGTTCTCCTTATTCTTTGGAACAAAAAAAATAGTTTCCCTATGTTTTTTAGAACAAAAAAAGGGAACCAACCTTATTTTTTGTTCTCGTTATTCTTCATAACAAAATAATTTAAAATCTGTAACCAAATATATATATATATATATATATATATATATATATATATATACACATGAGAATCTTGAATAATTATTCTATCTCCTCTAGTTTACACATGCATCTTCTACAATACAGCATTTGATAAAGCATATATAAAACATTCACACTCATACACAATCTTTTTCTTTCTGTCCAAACCCTAAATCCAAATGCTTAAAAGAATACAAATCCATCCCTACACACCACAACCTTGTTCTCCATAAAAAAGTTTTTCGATGTTTTTTAGAACAAAAAATGCGAACCAACCTTGTTTTCTTGTTCTCCTTATTCTTCAGAATAAAAAATAGTTTTCAAAAAACTGCAACCAAATATATATATATATGAGAATTAATCCTTGAATAATTATTCTATCTCCTCTAGTTTACACACTTGCATCTTCTTCTACAATAGCATTTGATAAAGCATATATAAAACATTCATACTCTTTTTCTTTCTGTCCAAACCCTGAACTCAATGCTAAAAGAATTCAACCACCAAGAATGAGTTTTTCAACCTCATACACTCATCTTATCTCACAATCAACAACATATCCTCCAAAGTGAAGGAGAAAAAGTAGTGGGGTTTCCAAGAAATGAGATAGGGGTGTCCACCATTCTTTCTATTATCTTCATCTCCATATATATTATTAATATACAGAATCAAAGACATTATATATTGAAGTGGAAATTAACACTCATGAGAGGGGATGATATGTTTGCATCTGCCTCAATATGTGTTCAAAGTTCTCAGTAGGCTTCTCCACTGTATGTGTATGAATGCCTTCATACGTTGTCACTACAATTTCTTCATCTTTTGATAGCCGTTGGACCTGCTTCTTCACATTGCAGTCTTTAAATGTGCACCTGTAGTAGCTTCTACAAACAACAAAAATGGAAGAAATAATCAATACATCATCTATTTTTAAAGATTATCTCTTTGTTTTTCACTTGTTAGGATTAGCAAAAGGCAAGACCTCAATTTGTATTGCCTGGGTGGATGGTTTTAGTGTTTCTCTCCCATGTTTGCTTCGACTTTTAACCACTTGAGGAAGGTCGTATTGGCAGTTTGAGCTTTCTATTCTTATATGATTTAATGTTATTCTCCCGATGTCCATCCCATCCTTTACCACTTGAGCATGAAGCCTTAAAGCATAATTATGGGAAAACATATTGAACATATAATAGTTAATTCAGAATATATCTCATTGTATTTAATAATAAACTCGCTTTAAGTTTTGTATTAGTTTGTATGATTATTATATCGACCTTGCATGTTGAGCTGGTCTGGCTTAAAAACAAATTTAAAATACATCTTGTGAGTTAAATAGTTAACAGGCACAAAGTAAATTATTATTGCCAATGGATTGGCCACGAAGAAACGAGATTACTCCATATCAAATAATGTACGTAAAAAAGAAACTATTAAAACTATGTAAGGTAATATTAAAAACTATGTAAGGCATTATGTGTTTGTGGATTTTTTCCCTAATAAGCTTAAATAGTTTAATAATTATTATGTTAACCTCAAAAACAAAATAATTATTATATTAAAGTAAATTACTCAAAACTATTTAAGGTATTATGTGACATTCTAGGGTTTTGTGGATTTTTTCCTGATAGTTACAATACTCTAATTTTGCACCTATACTAACCTTGTACCCATATTTAAACTAATTGTCCATAGGTTTTTTTCCCTTTTAAGGTTTTTCTTTATTTTAAGGTTTACTTGTGTTTTTTTTTTTTTTCTTGTTGTCTATTATCATTTTTCTTTAACAAACTGATCCTTTTTCTTTAACACACTTCAAAAAGGGAGTTTCTTTAACAAACTGCAGAAGAAGAGAAGAAAATAAATCTTTAAAAATTTACTAAAAGACACTAGATTAATATATGAGTTAATGGGGGATAAAAAATATTTATTTATGAAAGTTCATGGTAAAGATTAAAGAATCCTTGAACATAAACGAAGAGAATTTCAAGGAAAGAGATATTACTAAAGGGTATGTATGGAGTAGAAGAATAAAGAATAAGCAGACGATCGATGACAATGATTAGTTTCCCACATGTGATTGACATGAATAAGAGGAAAATATGAGAAAAGTAAATCAAAATCTTAAGAAAAGAAAGATTTTGTTCCATGCTATAAATTATATGTATATATATATATTTTTACCTTATTCGTTCTATTCTAACAAAATCTACCCATATGAAAAATACAAAGAACAGTATCAGTATATATGATCTAAAATTTGAATACAGTCACCTACTGTAATGCAAGACTTGTATTCATGGCATGCTAATGCTAAACCATATATTATATAAGATTATGTGATAGAATATGGATGATCATCATCATACATGCATGATGATGATAAGATGCTCATGATGATGATGGTCAATCCATTCCTTGCATGGTTGCAGAAGCATATAGGGATTTTGCTTTCTACTTAGGTTATGCAGGGAAAGTTTGTTTTCTTATTCTACCTGATCAAGATCAAAAAATCAAAAGAAAATGGAATAAAAATGATGAAGATGATGAATATTGACCTGGGAAACTTGTTGTTCTTGACTGCTTTCTGCCCATATTTCCTCCATCGATACCCATCATCAAGAATATCAACATGGCTCCTCGTTTGAAACGCAAATCTATGCTTTCTAATCTTCTTTTGACCTTCTTTTTTCACTGGTTTTTCCATGTTTTCCGAGGGGGCATCAAAACCTACTGCACTCCCATAAATGTTGGCACCATGAAAATTTGCCATGTTTGGCGGAAAAGAATGTGCAGGCCAATTCGATGAACCGGGAAAAAGAATTTGGTGGTTTTCCATTACAGACGAATTCTTCAAAGAAGAAGAATAAACAGGGTGGTGGTGGTGGAAAAAAAGAGGAAATGGGGAAGAAGAAGTTTATGGAATGACAAAATTAAAGGGAGACAGAGAAAAAGAAGGGCGGCCTAATGGCTAGCGTCCAAATTCACTTTTCTGATTTTCTCGGCCGAGAAAATCCAAAGTCATGGAGGCTACCTCATGTTGTACCATTATACCACACCCGTCTTTTTCCTTGCATAGTCACAAGGTGTCGTGGACGGCACGTTAACTCCATCTATATGTCATTCTTCACCTTCATCTATATAAATTCAAATTACCATAAAGTATTTACTAAATTTGAATATATATACAATTTTTTTCTTCAAAATTACCTTAAAAATCAATTATTATGTAGTGAATAATGATAGGCGTGCAGCCAGATAATGCCTAGGAGAGAGACACTGGTGAAGCCGGATAGTGCCTAGGAGGACACAGTGACAGGAATAGACCCGTGGACTCGAACCCGAAACCTTAATTATGTATATTTGAATTTGGAAAATCATGCATCATTAAACTAGAGTTTTAAGTTTGTCAATTTATGCTTCCTCTAAACTAAATCCTAAAGTCCGCCACTGTAAAGACATATGCGCCTTAACATTTTTTTTCTTGAAACTATTAGAACAATGAACCAACCCGACTCATCGCCCCTTAACCAATAGCTAGTCTATACCCTAATCTTATATTATAGCTCCGCCATCCTAGATGGGTGCCTCCGAAACTTATATATTGGATAATTGAACTAAAACTCATATTCATTAATCATTTCAAAACTTACATAAAGTTTAAAAAAAACTAGTAATTATATTAATATAGACGTAGTTATTTTAAAGTTGGAAAATTCTAAAGATGTATACAAGTTACGTTTCACGTGTGAATAACAAACACTAGGCTAGGAGGAGGAGGATTAGCATGGAAAATATGATGACTCAGTAAGGTGGTCCCTTCATATTTCATACTTGATATATACCGATCACTGAGTTTAATAGATATTGGAGAATCTCTTATGGATGTGCCTGATATATCATATATACATCATGATCACTAGCCACCTGTTATCCCTCCTAAGTCCTACCCACCAATTTCCTCCCTAAATTGTTGAAAGGATTCAAAAATTAAGCTGCTCATGGGATATTCTAACCATTTTTGGTGTCAAAGCAGTGACTTGACTTCCACCACGATACCTAATTACTGACTACCCCTAAACACACTCTATATGACTTGGCACTAAGGAGGCGGTAACGACTTGGCCTAATAACTAGATATTGGCCCGATTTCAGGGGCTAGCGATTCTCGCAATGACTAACGCGCCGCCTACTGGGGACGAGCGAGCTTATACTTACATAACGTCGGTAATTTTTTTCTCTATATAATATGATGTGACAAACATCGTCCCGCTGCTGCCTCATCGGACAGAGGCTCAAACGAGGTCTTAGGGCCCGCATCAATGGGATGATTTAAGATATCTTCCCACCAAAAAGTCCTATTATAAATCTATTATTGCCATATACACCCGTTAGAAGAAACCAAAATCAGTTTCATTATTCCGCATCGACATCTGATCGCGATCAACTCTATCTATAAATGATCCAATCCAATCACAGTAGATATTATTTGCTTCGTGAATCTAAACTGACAAACATCTGGCAATGATCGGACTATATCATACATAAGATATCATGGTATATATTTTGGTTAAGATATCTTTCTACCAAAAAGTCCTTATATTAGCACCATTATTGTCCCCATATACACCTACTTGTAAGAAGAAAACTAAAATTGATCTCTATTATTCTATACCGATATCAAATCGTGGATCGCTTATAATACTATGAGACGATTCTACTTAACCATATATATCGCTCTGCTTAACCAAAACGACAATATTTATATGATTAAACCAGATTAATTATATGAGGTATCATGGTATATATATATATTCTAGGCATCAATAGTCTAGCTCAACAACACTCTATATGACTCTTAAGATAAAGCTTAAGGCAATTCGCGTAAATATCATAAGAATTTCCAATCTGGGCACGACACGATACTAAACCGATGACTAACGTTGCATCATGGCACCAAGACTTCGCCTGACATGGGACCCCAGACAGCACAGGCCGTACATGATTGATGATGCATTTTTCATCGAAAAATTCGACATCTCGAGATTTCGATAAGAAGTAAGTCCTAAGTCCTAAGGACCCCGGTTTGTTGTTTAACAACCACTTTGAGAATCAAAACTATGCAATATTATTCTGTTCAACCATGTGGCTGCCGACCAAAAAAAGAGGTGGAATGAATGATGACGAGTATCATCAAATCATCGATCATCCATTGATATCTGATATAGACATTTGGATTTCATCATCCACTTTTTGAGTGGGGAAGAAAGCTCTGGGGGGAGTGTATACAGCCAAGAAATGGATGATTGAGTAATAGAAGAAGTGGTGGAGACTACTGTGGGCACACATGTACAAAGTACATGAACCATGTGAGGAAAAACCAAGATGCAATAATGAATATTCTTTGGAAAGATTATATAGGCAACATGAAACATCTGAGACTGTTGTTCACATCGTGAAAGGATAGTGGGAGCAGCCACCCTAGCCAGTTAGGCGGCCTATTCTATTTCTGATCACTATATTTAAACTACTAACCATATTCAAAATAAAAGTAAATCTAGGTTGTCATATCCCAGGTCAGGAGAAAAGTTTGGCGCAACTCAACCGAGTCGCTATTAGTCCCCATTCGTAAAACGATATATTCGCAGAACTTTCGGCAGACAATTATATGCTACAAAATGATTCGCGCTACCGCTTCTCAAATTCATATATTCCATCTCATATTCGTAGTTTTAATTATATTTTAATAAAAACATTGAATTATTAAAACGACACTCCATCACACCTATCATCGGAAAGCAAAATACCGCTCACACGCTAAAACACCGCTCAGTATCAGAACGATTGGATGGCCAGAGGCCAAGAAATTGGCCCGATCTCTGGCGTAGCTACCATTACTTCGACTAGACCTACGCTGACATACGATTGACACCCCTTTTTTGGTAACTCCCATTGGAGTTGCTCTAATGGAAATCTATAAATATGAGATTTTTTTCAATTTAACAGACTTGTTTTAAATTAAATCCAAAGTTTGACGATATTTATGTGATTGGATTGAATCGATATAAATGGTATTAAAGTTTATCCATGATTAATTTTATATAAATTATGGTGTTTGTCATATCCCACGTTAAATAAGAGAGCAATTCTAAAATGGGAACTAGTCACTATTATAGACGATAGATAGAGTAATATCTTGTTATTCACCTGGAAATGTCACAGAAGAGAGGATTATTGCATAGAACTGAACATATATTATTAAATTATTGTATTATATGTTATAAAGATGAAGGAGGCGGGTTGTACATGACTATTGATCACATTCCATTTAAATTTCAAGGTCATTTACTTTATTCTGTTTATTTATTTAATCAATAGCATGCTAATTTGATACTTAGAATAAATTTTCAATGCCCCAAGACCCTACTAAATGAGAAAAGAATAGAATGGGTTATATAGGAGATCCCAATTTCGAATCCAATAATAAAATATTATAACGATGTAATACAAGTGAATAGAAGTAAAAAAATAAAATTTCAGTTAATTCAATTGAATAAATTTAATTTTTAAAAGTACAAAACTTAAATAATAAATTTTAAGTTAACAATCTAACTATGCTTTAACTTAAAATCAACTTAAATTATTAAATAATAAATATTAAGTTTTATAATCATCCCTTAATTATTTTTTTGGCCACAATCTGCCAGGGGTCAGGGCTCAGTATTGAAGCCCAACCTACGCATCAAAACCCAACTCAAACTCAGAAACCCACCATAGAATTGACCGAATCCAACTCTAAAGTCTAACCCACAAACCCAAAAAGAGGTGGGAAAAAAAAAGTAAATAAACAAGAGAAGGGTCAGCATTCTTTCTGTGCTTTAGCCTTTAAGACACCCTTCCTCCTTCCAAATCCAATAAACTTTTGACTGTTGGAATATTTGAGTATTTTCTTAGTAGGCCAGACCCAGTTCCCAGGCAAAGTGTCACCAAAGAATTTTGATTCAAATCATATATATTTACTCATTATGGAAGGTATAACATGAAGCAGATAATGTTCAAAATTGAATCAACAGGCTCAAGAATATATAACAATCATCAGATCTTTATTAAGATAAAGCATGGAAAGTCTAAAACTCAGAAATAGAGGCACAGCGGGGGCACAAGAAGGTATAGGATTAAGCCGAGACAAAAAGCAGAGAACTGGAATCAATAAGAAAGTAAGGGAAGTGATATTCAACTAGTACAATGAAGCATAAGTTGAAGACTGTCTACTTGAGTTTGGGAGCCGAATCCTTCTTAACATCATTGGATTGAGCTGCAGGAGATGCTTTAGATGGAGGGTTTAGCTCCTCCCAGGCTTCAATCCAAGTAACCATGGAATCTGCGAGCTTCTGAAAGTAAGGATCGACATGCCCCAGCTTCTCATTGACCTGCTTAGAGAGCTCAATGTAGCATTGCTGGACAGTCATGCATTCTTTTGGGAAAGCAACAGATTGGAAGAATGGGATGATTTCTTCTTGCCAGTATATTCCTTTGTATTCTTTCTTCAAATTGACAAATGGGTTGCTGGCCTTGCTGTGCCAAATGTATGGTAGACCAGTCTTCACACCGAAACTCAGGTGGTCGCAGATCACCTGAAAACCAATCCAATGGAATATTGAAGGATGTAATACATTGGGGGTCAATGAAAGCACTTCTCAGTATCTTGCAGGTGGGCATGGAAATTTTATCTTTACCAAAAAGAGAGCAGCTAAATACCTCCAATGAGTAGAGCATATATATTTACATCCTAACACAACTATTACTTTGAAGATGGGACAGAAATTCAACCTGATTATCCAGGGTTTAAGCAAGACATTCCAAATAAACAATCCTGTTTCCAAGAAATTGATGCAGATCCATCCCCATTAATTCTAAGGGCCAGCAAAAGAATTGGTAATATTGTCTTAGCATTCAGTCTCTTTAGCCATTTTAGAGTCCGTGGACTAATCAAGGAAGGATATATTGTCGACGGTTATAAGATTGAAACATTATATTTTGGCCATCAAATGGAAGACTCAACCAAGTCCCAAAAATCACATCTAGTCAACTTTGAGGCATTAGAAAGATGAAAAGCACAAGAAAGAAAAGCTCCTGAGAAAGAAGATAAAATACCTTTGCACACCATCCAGCCCACATATCGTCGTATCGGCCAATTGGTTGGCCATCACCCATGAGCCCGAAGTACATAGCAGGGCCTATGAGCTCGCGATCAAACCCAAGGTTCATGCCACACATTGGAAACAGAGTTCCTTTAGGGATGGTCATAACAGCATCCACATACCTGAATGAGCTAAAATTAATGCATGTTTCAGGAAAAGACTGCTGGAAGAGAGATTCTGTCTCCAACTCTATATTTTACTAGAAAGAACCTGCCCATACTAATGGACAGTAATATAGTTGGGGTTGAAGTGACTGATCATTGACATCAACAATTAGCAAAATAGAAGCTAAGAGAGGAAAGTTCTAAATTATTAAAAGAAAATATCAAGAAAAGTTGTCAAAAAAAAAAAAATCTAAATTAATAGATTATTTTTATATCTTATTTCAAATTCATTTCACCTAAAAAATTAAATAATTTATTTTCAACAATTTAAATTATATTTTCCATGGTAAAACCATTTTTTTCTGCTATTTTCTGGAACCATAGCCTAAAAAAAGATGGGAAACACGATTGAAATATGTAGCGACTCAAGTTGCTTTCATAAGGAACAAAAACAGAGCTAGAATTTTCTCAGGAAAAATATAATCCTCTTGACAAGGGTTCCGGAAAAATAAATTTGCAAATGAAAGCAACAGCATGGACTTGTTCACAATCCACAATGAAGCCACAAACAAACGGAGTATAGGGGAAAACCTGGTGTTGCGCTCAAGAGGCTTGACAAGCTGAGTTGGGGCATCATAATCAGGGATGTTGAGCCACAGCCCATGGGATATAGCAGTTGGTACTCCTTCCCTCAAGCTAAATGGGTATCCCCGAACAAAATCAGCACCTTGTCTGAAAGGATCGTACAGGGTGTTGAAGAAGAAGGGAGTTGATGGTGTCAACAAGTTCTGTATGTGCTGCGCCAATGCGTTTATCTCCTTCCCGCTCGGATCCTTAGCCACCTGTTTCCAGACAAACCCTCGTTACTCTTACCCAAAATTTAAAATTCGTAATGCTGATTAGAAATTAGAATGAGACAATCGTTCAAATTCTTTACATTCAAACAATAATCAACCAGCATTTACTCCTCATTTTCTCACAAAATTAGACCCCCAGTAACTGCTTCTTCCAATTTTAGCAATTTCATATCCGAATAAACCTACGAATCTACTGAATTTATATCAAATGCTGGAGGGAGAACTGAGAGAAAAATGTCAAATCAAGCGAAAATCCAGAAGTTTACGAAAATGTTTCTTTATAGAAAGAACAAATCCATTCTAAGTAGCAATTTCGGAGGCGAGAACTACTTACAAAGCAGTCATCATCAATGGTGTAGATATACTTCTTCTTGGAAACGAGGAAGCCGAAGCATCGACAAGCGGAGTCCTTGAAGGAGATACAGCTCGCCTTGGGTCCCAGGATCCGATTAACGTCGTTTCGGTTGTATAGCTCATAGTCAAACCCCTCCGGAACCCGAATCGTCTTCGTCGGATCTCCGTCCTGCACGATTATCAGATGGTACGGCTGGAAAAACGGCCTCCACATCTCCAAGAAATCCAGGTTCCTGATGGTGGGAATCACTATATCGAGATCATCCGTCAACGCCGGGGTCACAGGAGTCGCCGGTTGCGCCATCGTCCCACAGTAGACTTCGCCGGAAAACGAGAAGAAGATAGAGGTGGTGGTTGTAGCCGGGGAAGCTCCGGGGAGATTTATAGGAGGGAAGATGGGGGAAAGAGGGCGGGGTTTACGTTATTTTGTATTCTGCTTACGTGGCACTATCGAGCTGGACTACGGTGGAGCCGGCACGGATAAGATCCGTTACAACCTACCATTTGAATAAATTACACGTGGGGTATGGTTAAGAAAACGCAAACCTAAAAATATTCGCATCGATTTGATTATATTATGTAAATTACGTAATCAATGCATACAAAATCCTCGTATTGTAAGTTTCTTTAATAAAGTTTTAATTTTTTATTATTCATTTTGTAAAATAAAAATTTACATTTATGACTAAAAAATAAGAATTAAAAACATTTTTTTTGATTGGATGGTCAAAGCCAAATTATGCACACATCGACTTTTTTTCTTAAGGAGATTGGAACCAGAGAACAAAAAATTGTATTTTCGATCAATATAACACCGTAATCGGTTTAGCCTATTCAGCAGTGCGAGGAAAAATCTAGAAATAAATTCTAACTTTTTTTCTCTAAAATCTGAAAATACCCGATTTTTTCCACCTAAAATCGCGATCATGAAAGATATTACATGACTTCTATAAAATATCAAGAATATCGATAAATATCACACCCACTATTTCTCGACTCAAAAAATTCATAAATTCATAAAATCATACAATCTCTTTACAAACTCATTCATACACATCCAAACCCATTTAACTCTCAACATTTTTCGCTATTTGGCTCAATATTTGAAGAGATCTTATTACGAATATTATATTCATCAAAATGATATCCCTATCAAATAACGAATGGAGCCACATCTGCCTTTATTTCGTTTTAAATTACTATCAGAATGAATTTCTCGATAAATTATAAATGGTTACTGCTTTTTTAATAAAGGTATATTTGTTTTTTTATACCAATGTTATTTTCTAACACTTCAGCATTTTATTAATTCTTCGCTTTTACCGATATTTTTGTCAAAATATCCATCTGTGATCGATATTTTCGATATATCCGTAAAATCCAAGTACCGATATATCCGTAATTACCGATACTTTGTTCTTTGATTGAAACACGTAACTATTATAGAGTAAACCTAGAACAAGACTAATTAAACTACCCTTCTAATTAAAATAAGAATTAAAAATATTAATAAAACTTATGATAATGCCAATATTTAAATATGTATGAAAACTTTCATAATTGTCTTTGGGGATCAGGCACATAACGTCTTCGATATTTAGTCATATGTCCAACTTGTTCTTAAACTTTTTTCAAGTTTAATGCTATTTCTAACGTTTATTCTATAGTTTAAATATGTCCGTACAAAATAAAAAAATTGAGCAAACGAACGTTTGATGCTGCTCACGTGTCACCTTTTAATGACGTGACACATCAACAAATTATATCATGTGTAGATGACATGTCAACGATGTTAGACGTCATTTGCGCATCTTTTTACTTTGTTGATTGTATGGTCATATTTGAGTTACGAAACAAACAAGTAGCTGACAATATCAGACATAAAAAGTTTAGCGCAAATTGCATATATCACAAATATCAAAAGATTTACAGAACTTATCCGATTGTCATTGTATTAATGGTGAGAAATTCTATTTACACTCCAAGAATTTCTCTATACACCCCATATCACACACAATCTCATTTTACACCTCCGCTCTAATGCCAGATAAATTATCAAGGCCAAATTTCATTAATGGTGGTTGTAACTATTGGAGTGCGTACGGCTGCAGAGGAGCCGAAGCCTCCCTCATTAATGAGCGTCTTTACTTAAGAGGAAGTTTACTTAAAAGGAGGCATTAGCGGCGCCATGGTCACGTGAGGCCAACCCAAAACGCTGCGTTTTGGTTAATGGGCTTGGTGGAATCACGTGGTATGTCTTTCGAAAACAAAAAACGTGACTTGATCATTGCCCTTAGCGTTTTGGTATAATTTCACTTTCTCCTTTTTGACCCCATATTTAGGATTTATACACGTTTTCAACCCACCAATAGTGGAAAAAATTAGGCATATTGGGATTTTAACCCTATAAAATTATAATGCCATTGCCACACCCCCACTCCCCCTAATGGTGGATTTTTTCCAAACAAACAACTTAAAATTCTTCAACAAAATTTTTATTTTATTTTTTTTGCCATATCATCTGCTAAATATATTGCTTTTGTTTCAGGACATGTATGTTTTACGCCATCTATTGTTTATATCGGCTTTCATCATTCTTTGTCAGAATGCTTTTTTACGCGCTTTGACATCTGAACGACAAAGCCGATTCGACTCTCGCAAGAAACATCGTCAAATCATAATAAGCACATGTCAGATAAAGATAACTGATATCATATGTATTCTAGTTACCATATAATTATCAAATATGTAGACTTTAAGTCGATTATTGTGTGATTAATATGGATGTTGCATCATCATTTAAAGTTTTTAGCGAATTTGATTAAGTGTTTCTATCGAATGTATTGCTATTTTGAATTTATCAAATTATTCTCCTTTAAAAAAAAACTTACAAAATTATATGATAATTTGTTGTCCACCACTGAGTTTTTCTTACTTTTTTTAATAAATATAATGAATTTTTGAATAATTAATAAATTTTTATGTATTATATTTTTTTGAAATAATGTATTGTAAGTTTATTTAAAATTACGAATAGACTTTTTATCCAAATCCTATTTAGGTATCATTTAGTTTCTTTTAATAATAGAAGTTGATGATACCTAAAAAACATGCATATGGGTCTAGGAACGTTGCACTCCAAGAAACAAAACACCAACAGTGCTTATTAATGCTTAGTGCAGCAGTTTGGAAGCGTAGCCCAACGAGAGAGCTCCTACTTCATGACGATATCCCGATCACTTTAAGGTGAGAGCCTCTACGTAACTGCCTCGTCCCATCGAATAAATAGGTAATATGAATGGTCCACCATCCACCAAACAAGGCGTATAAAAGGAAAGCACTCACCTCCACGACCGGTCTTCACTACTGATAATAGTTTATCTCTCAATACTTCGCCTCCCTAATTATCCTTAAATATTTAGTTAGCGATATGAAGAGGAGATTCCTACCCATCAAGACGTCAGATTTGGGTTGCCTAATAGCGAAAGTTCTCATCTGATCACCTTACGATAAATTCGAACACGATCAAGAAGATATCATAATCATAAAACCATCAATACGATCTTTTCCTTATCAAGAAAGAACCTGACTCAACATCAAAGAAAGTACGATATCTCCTCGTTTAATTACTTTAGTAAGTTGTGTTATCGATCTCGCTGTGACTGATCATTTAACGACTCCAAAGAAGCTCCAAATTCAAAGACGATGTAACAAAGACCATCGTAAGTCAGCATAAACTCTCCTCAAGACCCCTCCCAATCATAGATCCTACTCCTTAGAAAACATAATTAGCAATAGGAAAAAAAAACTTAATGATTAAAAGTTTGGAGTATTCAAAAGATGCATTTAGTCTATATTTAAAGTGTATTTGACAATGTTTTTTTAAAAAAATATATTATCTATAGGAATTTTATACCCATCAAATTTTTTCTAAAAAAAAATATCATAAGTAAGATTTTTAAATTATCGCTGAATCAATTATTGCTATGGCATATGACCTTATATTAAGAGTAAAAGGAACAACTATCGGCAGTGAATATATTTTTATAATTTGATTATATCAAGATTAAACATCATCATATATAAACCCTATTTCATTGATATTGAATTTTTGAGTTGTCAATCC
This sequence comes from Tetrastigma voinierianum, assembly GCA_016808115.1. Classification (NCBI taxonomy): domain Eukaryota; kingdom Viridiplantae; phylum Streptophyta; class Magnoliopsida; order Vitales; family Vitaceae; genus Tetrastigma; species Tetrastigma voinierianum. The sequence continues at coordinate 33,296 of JAEQBH010007802.1, read as the reverse complement.
CGTGGATGTAGGCGCATATACTACCGAATTTTTTTGTTTTTCTTCTCGATTCTTTATCATCATTTTACACGATTAACAATAATTGTTGATTGAGTGTGGCATAAGGAAGAATTAGATTCGAGTTTTTATTGCACGTAACATTACAACGTTGTAATGCCAAGTAAAATAAATTAAAAATTCTAAATTTATAAACACCTTAATAAAATAAAATGCTTTTGTATGATGATATTATTTTTGAAAATTGCTATCAACCTCAAAAAACGCTAGAATACAAATCTATGGAATTTATTAAACAATAGGTTTCACATAATTCGTATCATGGAAGGAATGAGGACATGCATATTGCATGCAACATGTGAGAACATATAAGATGGAGTAAGCTTTTAGAATAGGCAAAAAAATTACAAAACCATGAAGAATATTTGTTAATGCTTCATCCTTAAGCCCTCAAAGAAAACGAAAGTATTTGAATCACAAATATCTAAAGTACTCTTTAAGACTTCTATATTGTTTATTTTTTTATTTGTAGCTTACACTTTTAGTTCAGTTAAAGAGGTAAGGACAAAGGAATCATGATATATTCCTGTTCCATCCCATTTGAATACTTCAATTCCATTCTTGTTCTTAATCTATTTTTGAAACATAAATTATATCAAGAACATGAACTCGATATGATTCACTGTACTTATGGTCCTCAGTTCGTATGTGGATTAATCCGTATGTGGTATAACTTAAATGCGTCTTTTATGTGTATAAGAACTCGCTCATGACGCTTCATGGTATATGATTGACTATGTTTGTATTCATAATAAGGGAATGACCTATAAAATGATATTTCAAAAAGTATTATGTGTAATTCAAGGTACCATTTTTGAAAATTTGAAAACGATTTCCATGATAAAAGTGTTTTTTGAAAATGGTATCAGACAAGGCTTTAAAATTGTTTCAATAGTAGCGTCCCCATAACTCATACCATGTGAAAGAAATTTGAACAAGATGATGGAGTAAGCTTTAGAATAGGCAAAAAGAAGACTGATAATGCTTCAGCCTTAAGCCCTTAATTAAGCACAAAGTGGGTTTTTGCCAACTTATCTATCACTCAAAGAAAGTAAAACATTTGAATGAAGGGAAAGTGTTAAACAATCAACACGCATACGTGTCCTCATACCATTTGTCGTGGTTAGATATTGATTATGATCTTTTCCGCTGACTATTGGTTCGCTCTCAACCGTGGAATCGTAACTTTTTGGTTTAATACCGATTCGATTCTAAAATATTGATTTGCATATGTGGAGAGTCAAACGAACCACAAAGTCCGTTATGAATTTTTTTTTTGTGGCTAAACATTTTAGTTATAAAATAATAAAATGTCTAACACTGGGACTCGAATCCGTGACCCCTCCCCTCCTTATATCTCGTCTATTTGAAACATTGATCGCTTTGACTTTTTGTCCGCTATGGACTTTTAAATATATAAATAGGGATTAAATATTCAAATTACACACAGGTAACTCGAATTCACGATCTCTTGTCAAATCAAACTCTGATATCATATTAAACAAACGACTCTCCTAAAAACTCAAGTGTATAGGATTTAGGTTTAATATGAATATCACGATTTTTAACAAAAGAAAGAAATATCAGCCCGGTCTAATCAGTCAAAGGAAGTAAAATATTTGAATATTGAAAAGAAAGTGTTAAACAATCGACACCTTAAAAGCTCAAGCTTCCCTGACGCGGTCTTATACTCACGAATGTGAAGAGTTAAACAAATCACAAAGTTCATTATGGACTTTAAAATACACAAATGAGAATCAAATATCCAAAATGCATAAAAATGGCCTGCTCACTTGAATTCAGAATCTATTGTCAAACCAAACTCTGATATTATGTTAGGCAACCAACTCTTCTAAAAGCTTGAACTTAAGATCTCTTATCAAATCAAGGTCCAATATCATGTTAAACAATCAATTTTCTTAAAAATTGCTTCATCTGATTTGAGTTTAATACTAATATCATAAAAGAAAAAGATGAAACAAAGAGGTCACAGTCAACTTCTTAAAGGTTCAAGTAATGGAGTCTGATTCAAGGAAATGCTCCCTGCTTTCAATGGAGTCAGGACGGTGATAACTACATTTTCATTTCTTATTAATGAGATCCAGAAATGGAATGGCCTTACCCCATTCACTTCTCCATTTATAATGCCTTCTTTCCGTAAACCTGTGAATCTGTGACTTCTTCTTTCCCCAGTTGTTAATTTATAAGTCGGTCCCCAGTGAAGAATTCAAAGCACTTCCATATAAAAAAAAAAATACAGAAACATTCATTTGTGAGTATTCAAGGAAGGAATAATTTATATGTAAGTGATGCAGTGTTTTAAGACCAGTGCTGCTGCAAAGAACTCTAATAATCAAGCAGGTTTTATCTTGCATCGTCATCTGTTTGAGAGACTTCTTTATGTTCTCATGGAACAGTACTTCACATTTTTTAGAGTATGTTCTTAAAAAGAGAAAAAAAAAATTTACTTGGTAAAAATCTTTATTAGTGTTTGGAATACCTCACGGATCATTCTCTTTATAATATTGCACACTTTTTATCTAAGTCTTTATGATTTTGTTTTGGCTTCTTTAAATATCATACCACCGGATACAGTTTATACTTATAAATTCATACCCTTCATTTTTATTCACGTGACTCAGACACCCGACAATTCTTCACTCGAACAAAGTTCTACCGAGTCCCCCTTAAATCAAGATTTTTTTATCTTCTTTGCGTTTGGACACATACTTCATATGAAGTGCCAACTGCCAAGGGTTTACCAAATCGACTTCCATGTTCATCGTACCAATTATTGGGAAACTTCATTGACCATTCTCTATCCACGTTGATATGATATTGTAAATTCAGGCCTAAGCCTCCAGCTGGTTGGCTTCTCCCCAGTGTTGTCAATATTTATAAAACTTATAAGCCTTTCATTCTATCTCGATAAAGGATTGGCTTACACTCCAATAATCCTTTATCGAACAAAAGCCTATCATCATCCCCTAAAATCAAGATTTTTCTTGTCTTCATTGTGTTTGGATATGTGTTATGTGAAACACTACCTGCCATAGGGCCAAGGGCTCACCGCGACCAATTGTCAGGACATCCGTGGACCATCTCCTTCCACACGTACGATATTACCCCCAGCGCTTTAAATCCTCATAATTTTACTTATGAGTTTCTCCTCAAAATGTATCATACTAATTAGATGTTATCCATAAACTCATAAGTCTTCTAATTTCTATCCGATAAGTGACTTCAGCCTTCACACTCCAACACACTAGATTTTAACCTTAAAAGCGTAACTTAATGGCTCGGACCTTATATTTACCTATATCAATTATCATCGCCTGAAGTTCCCTATTTGTTGTAAGATGTGACATAAAATAAGTGAATCAATTTCAAATAACATATAAAAATAATTTGTAAGCCTTTTTTTGCTAACTATTTTCTTTCTTTTATATATATATTTTCTCAAATTTCTATTTCCAAAATAGGGTAAGTAAATTCTCAATTAGCATTGTTAGTTGGACATGGACTTCAGCAAGGGTAGGGCTAGCCTGATGGACCTACGCTTATTTTGAGTTGGCCTGATCAAGCCTGCCCATAGTTCGGTCGTTCACTACACTCAAATATCGGATTTAGTGAAGAATGACTTGATTAAAGATATTTTTGTGTGAATTTAAGAAATCTTAACCATTTATCTATTGTTAAAATACTTTATTTTTTATTTTATTTTTTACAATTGAAACTAAATTTCTAATATATTTACATAAACACGTAAATCAAATTGTTAAAAATATTAGAGATGACGTAACATCCAAATTAATAACAAACAGAAACCGCTCAAGACCTACCCAAAAGGTAATCCTAATACGCTTTAATATATGTAAGATTCCACGCGATATATATCGATTTAACACTTAATTGACGACTTATCTGTTTTGATCAAAATAAGAGACTGGCTGTTTAATCACCCACAAAACCAATAAACAAACTAATGAATAACCGCATATATGTCGCAATAAGTCGACGATAAAAACATAAAAAACAAAGGAAAATCAAATAAAAACTCAAATCGAGTGGAAGAAAACACTTTATTAAAAAACTCAGATTCCAAGAGGAAACAACGAACGCGCGATTTCGCGCAAGAATGTCAAACCAATTCTTATTTCTAACCGATGAAAAACAAGAACGAAAATTAGGATTTCAAAGGAGACGAGGGAAGAAGAAAAATAATAACGAAAATACCATTATTGTTTTCCTATGAAAATTGGAAATAACATTTCTTTTATAAGATATATGTAAATACATAAAATAAAATGAGTGAAGGATATTTTTGTTTGAAATAAGTTATTTTTCATGAAAAAATAATTGAGAATTTTTAATCAAATATTTATTTAGAAAATTAGAGTATCCAAAAAGGGAAGAATTGAATTCAGGCAACCAAACAGAAGGCTAAAAACATGAAGACGACGATAGAAAACGAAGCTCCTGTGAACGCCGTCGTTTCCCGTCGTCATCTCCTACATTTAGGGTTTCTGTGAGGTTTTCAATCGGAGAGACATGGATTCCTAGACTCAGTCGTCGATCCTCTCAGAGAGTTCTCCTGGCGACAGTGTTCGTCTCGTCAAGCTGCCACAAGCCCGATCGCAAAGGTGCTTTTTCTTTCTTTCTGTTTTTTTCGGGAAAATTTCCGTTGAAACATACAGAATTGGGCTTGGTCTTATACATGGGATTTCTGTTGCAGGCTCTATAAGTATGTTTTTGATTTCCGCTTGTTACCGAGATCAAATCCCTGGTTTGGTTTGTAGAGTATACGAAGGTTGCGTTCGTACAGCCATTGGATTCGTTGTGATGGGATTTGTTGGGTTTTTCGTGAAGCTAATCTTTCATTCCGATCAACAACATCATCGTTGGTCTGGTTAGGGTAATGCTTCAAATTTCATTTTCGCTTTTGATGGCATTTGATTGATTCAATTGTAGCACTGAATTAGGTAACCTTATTTCAATTCAATTCAAAACTTGTTACTTTTGGATATACGTGTGTGGACTTAAATTTTATAGAAGTAAGAATTTGAAAGGAAAAAATCTATGTTAAAAGTAAAGTTTTTTTTTTATATTTTGTAGTATTGGAATTGGAAAAAATTGAAGATTACCAACATTAAAAATAAGGTTTAAACTAAGAAAAACTGTACATAATCTCACAAATCCGGGTCCAAAAGTCAATAAGAAGACATAAAGGGAAGACATAGGGCCTGATTGGTTACAGTTTTTGAAACAGGTTTTTGTTTTTAAAAACAAGGAAAACAGGGAGAACACATTTGGTTTCTAGGTTTTTTTGTTTTAAAAAAGACATAAAACACTAAATTAAGTTCCGTGAACAAGAACGGTTTTCAAAGAACACCAAAATGGTGTTCTTTGTGTTTTTAAAAACTGTTCTCAAATAGGAACATGTTTCAAGAACAGTTTTAAAAAACAGGAACCAAACCGTGGGGTTCTTTGTACTCCCATTTTACCACATGGATTGGGTTTTTTGGGTTGTTGTGACTGCCTAGACTGGTTAATGTAGAGATTTTGGGATTGCTAAGCTGTTGTGACATCGAAGAACCTATTAAAATCTGAAATATAGCACTATCTTAAACCATTCCATGGTGAATAGCATTTAAATTTGTGAAAATCTGCAAACTTCCCCATAATGCTGAAGCACAAAATTACTTTATCAACAACTTCCTAAATTATCGCATTGTAAGGAAAACTATTTTTACTTTCATATAAATGATGCTATCTCTCGAATCTTCTTTACCGCTTTAATTGATCAGAATCATACTCATTGTGATACTTTAACCAAGCATTTTAGGAATTTTAAGAGGTGAATCAAATGGGACTCGATAAGCAGATAACGAGATTGTTGTTGCTGACAACACCCAAGCTATGGTGTGGCACTAATGTTTTTTGATAGTGTCAGTGCTAATACATTTTTACAAATTAAATGAGTAGTCTCGGGTTTTTCAAAATAATCAAACTAGCTCTTTTCAAGCATGTTTTTAAACCGCATTTTTGGTGAATAAGGTTTTAAAAAACATGTAGAAGGCTAGTTTGACGATTGTTTTGAAAACATAATACTATGGTAATTTTTTGTTAAAAATGAATTACTTTGACACTAAACTCGATTTTTTTTAAGTAAAAATCTGCCATATTGTGTTTACTTTTTCCACAATTGATTGTCACTTGATGGAAGAATGTCATTGAATTTAACTAGACAGTATTTTTATCTTTTCTTTTGTGACAGGTTATACAACATAGATTCACCAACACATTGCTAGTGTTTTAAATGTTTCCATGTCCTTACTGTTTGACTAAAGGCGGGATTGAATCTATTTTCTACATGTACTGCAGGCTTTGTGAGATTTGAGTCTAGTACAAGAGAATAGAGGCTATCTCAAATTGAGCAATATGCTTAGTAAATTAAACCGGTATTTAGGTTCTTTTATGTACATGACTTAAATTAGAAGTTTTGATGGATTTCTTTCAACCAATGAACACAATAATATTAGAAGTTTTTGACATCTTTTTCAAGCTTCCAGGATGGGTAATGTTTTGTTTGTTCTTGCTGGCCTTTTTTCTTTTCTATTTTATTTTGATAGATTATTAGGTAATTTTAAAATCATTTGGGAAATTTGGAAAAGGAACTGCGGCATGCCATCTTGAAGATATGCCTTTCTCCTACATGTAGACTTAAAAAATTCTTTGTTCGCTTTCGGGCTGATCTCTTAGATGTGAGGGATGATACTTTTGTTAGAATTCTTTTGCATGCATTCTATTGTCTGGGTGGTAGGTTTTTTGCGCCTCTTTCTCTCTTTGTGAAGGTCAGGCTCTGTGGCTCCATCCCCAGATATTTCCTCAGATACCGAGGGGAGCTCTAATTTCCTTTTTTTTTTTTTGTTAATATATTCCTGATTTTATCGATAAAAGAAGAAAAAATCATTGATATAGCATCCTTGAGTCTCGAGGCACATTGTTACTCTCTTTGTTCTAGGGGCAGGAATTTTGATTTGTTTCATTCGCATAGTTTTAACTCAGATTTTTTTAATGGTGTTCTTTATGCTTTCAAAACTGCTTGAAGAATAGCCAAAACTGCAACCAAACCCAGATCTTGTCTTGTTTTTCAACCTGAAGACATTCCCATGAAGTCTTTTGTAATAAGGTCAAGATGCCTCATGGTAGAGTGGATTTATCTAATGTAACCATTCATTAGGGGTGACAATTTGTGTTCGCAGTAGTATTTTGGTCATGTCAATAACAAGTTTTTTATAAGAGTCGTTAACTCAAACAATATATGAATAATAAACGAAGCCATAAATAACAAATTCTAACGCGATCCAATCAATAATCAAGTAACATGATATGACACGCGGTAACCTATTTATTAATTGTGTTAATAACAAATTTAGAGCGTTCATCAATCCGAACTCAACACGAATAATAAACGGGTCAAAAATAACGAATTCAAATACGACTCAACAAGTGTAACCTATTTATTAATTGTGTTAATAACAAATTTTCTAGAGTGTTCGTCAACCCGAACTCAACACGAATAATAAACGGGTCAAAAATAACGAATTCAAATATGACTCAATCAATAATTTGGTAACACGATACAACATGTATAACCTATTTATTAATTTGACAATTTATAATTAATTCATCAATATTTAATATAATATATATATAATGGGTTAATCTATATTAAATATTAATTAACTCAATAATTAAATTGGTCAATCGGGTCAAATTCACATTATTTGAATTGACATGAATATAACCCGTTTATTAAACGAGTTATACAGTTTAACACGAATTTGATTAAACACAATTATATTCAATCCAAACTCACAAAAATTATGTTATGTCTGAGTTCATCTCATGTCCACGTCAAAGCCACCCCTACCAAACCTAATTCAGGACCAAATTGGCACTTATATCATTGCCAACTTTGTGTATAAACATATATATCGTGCCACCAATGTGCGATCTCACGGTTTTCTAATAAATTTGAAAGTTTTATTGATAGATCATTGGCCTAACAATGTTATGGTCATATCATTCTATAAAACATGTTCTAAAGCCTGATATTTCTTCCCTACCAAAACTGGAAGAACAAGAAATCAGGATCATGTATCTTTCTGCAGTTCTATACATTCAGTTTTTCCATTTGACTATTTATATCCCAGGAAAACACTTTCCTTGAATCAAATTCCCAAGCTGTGGTTGTGATACGATCCTACATCGGTTTCTAATGAGATTGTGAAATGGTACTTAAGCTTGAGAGGTTCTCATCTATCAAATTGATCTTTTTGGCTAGGTTCTCTCATTGATTTGATACCTAATACACACTGTTTTCTTATCAAAATTCAGATGCCAAGAGGAAATGACTAATTATTTACTTAAGAGAGGGTTTAGAAAGCTTCTAAAGTGTGAATCATCCGTGGGGCGGTCAATGATATGATCCTACATCGATTCCACATGAGATTGTGGAATGTGAAGTGGTATTTAAGCTTGAAAGGTTCTCCCACCATTCAGGCCGATCTTTTGTGTTAAGCTTGACCACCTATCAGTCACCATGTGGATACTTGTCCACACAAAATTGAAAATCCTACCAAAACTGGAAGAAGGGAGAAATAATTAAGCTCATGTATGATTCTCTAGGTCTATATACATTCAGTTTTTCCATTTGATTAAGTTGTATCCGGATAAAAACACTTTCCTTGCTTCAAATTCCCAAGCATAAACAAGCACAATTTGAACATACCCTATATTTGTCAAACGAATTGTTCTCAGAATTCAAGCTGTTGTTGTATCAAAGGATTTCCTTCTGACCAAAAGGCAACTGATCCTTGAAGGATGAGCATGAGTGTTGTCCAGACAGCACAACACGAAATCCGGCCGGTACAGTGCAAGGTTCAACCTGTCGTCGTCCCCAACAACCAGTGCAGTAGCATCAAGCAGAACATGCCATGAATTCCGGTGAGCTTCCGAAACCCAGTGCATTGAATATCTTGTTCCATTCACATCAGCAGGGTAAGAGAACAGTCCCTTTGGGCTGTGCTTACACTTCCTTCTAAAGTACTGGCTAAGCTGTGACCCTTTAATCCTCAAGTCCAGCCATGTTTCTGGTGCTGATACAACTTTCGAGTCCTTATAACTCGCGAATTCCTTAATGTAATCGACTTCTTCGTCCAGAACTGTCATGTAGAAGTTCCCCCTGAAGAAGGGGTAGCTCTCTCCCACCATCATCATGGCTTCCTTGTAGGTAGAAGTGAAGAGGACTAGGTACTCAGAGTCAAGCAAACCACTGGCAGTACTTTAGGACTTTGTTTCGTGCTTGGATTTCTGGGATTGAGATGAAACTGCCCGGAAATGAGGATTTCTTGGTGAGGATGTCAAGCAATCTCGATGCTTCCAGCTGGGTTCTGTCTAAATCAGGGAGATTGCTACCGAACGAAGGCGCACCCTGAAACTGCCCTGGGGACTTTCTTCTATCCTCTGGTGTTGGATATGAAGACTCCTCACTGATACAGAGGGTGGAGAGATCGATCGTTTCTCCTTCATCGACCAATCCATTGGCGTACTGAGGGTACTTCGCGAACACGTACTGCTCGACATACTGCATCTCTGTTGGCGTGATCGGACCTGACCATCTGAGGTCGAGACCACAAAGAGTTGATATGGCTTCTGCAACTATGTGAGCAGGAATCACGGTATGTGCTTGTTTCATCCCAAATATAGTCAAGCAATCGGAACTTCAATTTACATATAAACATGAAGAAAAAAGGGAGTTTGAGTTTGAATTTGAATTTACCTTGACTACCATGCTGCTTGCTTTGCTGTTTTGTAGAGGTGATTTAGGCATAGAAGCAAACTAAAAGATGGTTCTTGTTACCATCCACGTGGCCTAATAATAACAATATACCAAACCACATTAGGAATCCTGATAAGGCTGCTGAAAACTATATGAAACAACAGCCTGATGAAAAACAATGAAAATCATCTTCACTGGCCAAACAAAAAACCCTTACTCTTAGAATCTGGTGTATGAAACAATTTGGTTTTATGTTCCTCCCATGATGCCTATATCGCTTTTCACCCACAAAAAACAAAGAATCTGAACATGACAGCTATTAATAGAAAAGTTTGAGAAATATTCAGGTTACATTGTATATAACAGAAAATGGAAGTATAAGAAATAACACTTAATTCCCTTTATAATCTTTATTATAGAAATAAACCAACTGTGTTCTAGCATGAATGGAGAAACACGAGGAGGCAAGATGTGACTGTCATCCTCACCTAAACTTTGCCGTAAATAATATGATTGACTTAGATTAAGAAATCAAAGAAAATCTGCAACGAGACAGACAAAGTTAAAGTAGAATCGACGAATTCTAGTAATGGATCACATTACAAAACCATAAAAGTAGCTGACAACCTGAGATTGAATCGACTTGATTTTATTGAGTATGATTCAAGCCCTGGTTTTGAAGGAGCTCTTTATGACAACTAAACTTGGTTAATCTATAATCATAATCTCATACTTAATTGATCAGCCTTAGTTCCTTTCACAACAAAAGATGGACGGATTTCAAAACACAACTTAGTATGGCTTTTTTCTTCTATTGAAATAATGGTAAATACAAACAAGCAAAAAAATATGATATTCTTGAAATGGTAGTGATTTACCATATTAGAAAACTCGGAAAACTAAAAGTGACCCTTTATGAAGAAGCCTGAGGGAGTTATGATGGAACTACCTTTTCAAAGTTTGGTTTCCTTACAAATCGTAAAATTCAGTGGACTGTTGGACTGGGCTTTGGAGTCAAACTCTGATATGATCATTTAATCTAACAACAGTTTTTCCTGCACATCCAATTCCAACATTGGTAGAAACTGTAAGAAAATCACTGTCTGATCCCGAAATGCTTACTGCTTTGTATATATGGAGTGCAATCATGATATTCAAAGATTTGGCATCTGGACTCTGGTTTGATTTCAGCAAAAGATAAATTGGTGAACCTGAAGCCTTTGAGAGACTAAAACCAGGCTCGTTCTCGGCCTCATGACTGTTGATTCTGCTTTTAAAACTGGTTTCGTGAATGGCTTTGTTACAATTTTGATTTTCCAGTTGTTTCTTACCATTGAATTTAATGTTTCTAGTGTGTTTCGTGTTTTGTAAAAACAAAAAAGTAAAGAACTAAAACATAATATATTTCCTTTGTAATCCGCGTTTGAAGGAACATAAACAGTAAAGAACATCTCAAATCTAGAGAAAAAGAAAAGTTTAAATAAAACGACACATAAAAATATACTTTCTTTATAGTTTTTAAAAACTATTCCTAAAATTAAATTTTAAAATAGAACCAAAACAAGCTGTGAGATTCACTAATATCGCTAGATCTCCTTCATATTGTTTTTCCTTTTATATGGCATAGCTTCCTTACTCATCTGGGATGATATTAGATATACTCCCTTAAATAAAAACGCTGCCCATTTTCCCACTTCATCAAACAAAGCTGTGGGTAAAGGATTTTGAGTTTGAAATAGATATTTATGTGAATATGCCACCCAATAGATGCCTCACATATGAGCTCCATGCTAAGACAAGGCCATAATAAAAAAATAAAAAAACTTGAATACGCAATTTGAGTATCTTCTTACCTATGTTAAGCATAAATTGAATAATAAAAATGAGGAAATGTTATAGGATTCCAGGCTAGAACATCATGATGCCAAATAACTAAATTAAAGTGATATTACATTTAAATCTAACTAATCCTCATAAACCACAGATGTATTATGGTTTCAATTGCCTTTAAATTTAAGAGTTATTATATAGTATCCCAAAAGTACTTTTGTGCTATATCAGTGGCTCCTTGAAGCCGTCCCACAATGACTCATAGCCAACTACCTAATAAAATGCCAAGGAAGAATAAACCACATATGATTTATTATGGAAAGCACTGAGGGACATAATTAATTAAAAAAAGTTATAATATATACAAAAGTGCCTTTTGTAAAGCATTGAAATGTTTTCATTGAAGTGCCTTCACACTATTATTAAATAAATTTCAATTTTATATAAAATAAATAAATAAGAATAAACGCATTATATGATGTATATCATTCTTCATTGAGGGACACCAATACAGAGTTATTATAGAAGATACTGTGCGCCTGTAAAAGCACGAAAGTCTCTTTCGTTAAAGTGCCTCTCAACAATATTAGCCAATCCACCTTATAAAATAATAAATAAGAATTTAAATAATCGATATTGTTTTATCAAACCAAAACAATGAAGTGTTCTACTGGTCTTAAATAAAACATATCGTTTATGATTATATTAAACTAATTTTTATAATAATCATAAAGTAACCATAAAACGATAAACTCATCAAAACAAATATATTCTGTGATCAACTTCAACTTATTAATTGAGTTAAGAAAACTCCACATTTTCCACAAAACGATTTTTGCTACTTATAAACTTTGTTTTAAATTAAATTTCAATCAACCTTTTTAAACATGATTAAAAACTCCTATCTTACATGCAATTGTAATATAAATTTATGAGCGGCATTCTCAAAATTTAAAATATCACAGAAAACCATGATTTAATTTTAATAAATAACATTTTCAAAATAAGGTTTCAAATTTTTTTTTAATAAAAAAGTCCAAGATCAGTATAAATAAATACATCTGTGACAAATCATCAAATAGTTAATCCAGCCTTTGATTTGACGCTTTGTTGAAATGTTCAGACCTGCAATATAGAAACCTCTCCTAAGCTGAAAGTGAAAAAAAATATATATATATATATATATAGAGAGAGAGTATATATAGATATAGATATATAGGGTATATATATATATATATATATTTTTTTTTTTTTTTAAACAATATGAAGAATTTTTTTTTTTTGAAAATATTTATAAACTAATATTTTTACTTTTTAAAACCAGTATTTATCAAACATATTTTTAAAATAATCTAAAACCTTTATCACTAACTACAAGTGAAGACAAGTAGTCAGACATTATACTTCTTTTTAAATTATTCATAAATTGCTTTTTAACTCCTTTTTAGGTCTAATACTTAATATATTTAAAACATCTTAAAAACGTTACAATCATACGCTTTAAATGCACTTTCAAAACCATAACGGGCGAATAATAGTTAAAAAAAATATTAGTTTTATATAATGCTTGAATAAAACTATGGAGCATCATTTCTTCTTCCCAAAATGAATTTATTTTACTTCCTTGAAGCCTCAAGATCCTAATAAAAATTTAAAATAGAATCGCGGATTGGTCATCTAAGTCTTTTGTAATTCCATTTTCCTTTCTTACCTTAGCCAGACTATGGGGTGATCATAGAAGACTGCACAAACAACATAAGTTTAATAAGAGCCTAAAATTTGTCCTGTAAATCTCATAAAATATATCTATAATTAAAAGAAAAAAAAATGCTTTTCTTATTTCAGGCCTACAGATCAGAGTTCAGATTTGTTGCTTTAAAAATTATTGCTCTTTCCTGCACTGCCAACACACCCTTTCAACAGGGCTTGTGGTCATATTTGTTACCTGGGAAAACTTTTATTGAAACAAGAAACTGGTAGCTGATTCTGTAAATTTAAAAGTTTCACCATACCAATAGCTCCGTTTCTAAGCTTCTTCATTTTCTTTAATATAATCACTTGGTGGTAACAATTGAACCCTGGACCTCAAACCTAAGACCCCTTCCCATGCTCTTATGTCTTATTTTTTATTAATGCCTAAACAATTTGAACACATTATAGACACATGAAAGAATACTATAATATTCAAATAAATATCATACTGAACTTAAAAATCTAAACTAAATCTTTAAACCCAAATTTAGCAATGAATAAAATACAAAAATATCAAGATACCAGAGGAAATAAAACTAGATTACAAAATAATGAGAGTCATTCAAGCCAAAATGGATAATGATAGCTTTTGAATGACGATACCACCTTTAATTTTTTTTTTATCAGATCACGGTTGCTCAACTTATCCCAAAAGTATACAGAAAACAACCCAAATCATACCACATACAAGACTAATCCCCGCATGTCTTAGAACCACAAAGACAAGAAACTTCACTGAAGATAACACAAACTACATTTCGTGACTAACCTACATCAACTGCTAAAACGCTGAAAGCATCTCCAACCTGATCCCTCACTTTATATATCTTCTGTTCACATCATTCCAAGTTACAGTTTAGGTAAGAAGGCTAAGATGCAGTAATCAAATAATCCCGTAATCGACCACAATTGGTATATATATGTCACTTTCTTTCACTCATCCAAATATGGCTTCTTTAAGCATTGGTAGAAGTTAAATAACTTTATGTATCAGATTGAAGGTTTGAAGGTTGAGCCACACGCGGTTTTGTTGTGATATTAAATCTTTCCTCACTTTATGTTAATGAATCTTCAGGTAAACTAATGAGCAACTGTTCGATTCCAGCTCATTTCATCACCTGACAGATTCTAGAAAAAATGGCTTGATCAATATATGTGCGAGGGTCTTCAAAACTTGGCTGAAGTATAAGATCAATGGTCAATTTTTCTTATCCCCTCACTCCCAGTCCTATATCTCACTCAGAAGCACCTCAGCCCAAAAAAGTAAATATAAGCTTTGGTAAGGCAGTGACTATAGAGACAGGTCAAATAGCTTTTTATGTCAAAGCTGACGGGAGTGCGGCCTGGTTAACCACTACCACCACCACCCTCAATCTTCTTCTATCACTATTACAAGATACAAACACAAATGCTCTGAGTTTACGCGGTCTGTCCCTTGAACTCCTCATTTCTGGTTAAAAGTTTTCAAAATACTCCCTACATCTATTTCCAGAAGCCACTCATATTCGCCCATAAAAAAAAAAGTTTCACAACCAAACTGTAAACCAACACGCATGGTGGCCATGGGTTTTTAACGAAGCGCTTGTCCACCTGTGTGGAATCTTTCTCAAAAAACAAAAAGGCCTAACCAGCCACAAGAACGCCAAGAGCATCTGCGACCTAGTGCCTCAAAACAAAACTTGCTATACGCGCAAAACTCGTGGCATTTCCACACCCCACACCTTTAGCTAACAACCATACAGAAAACCCAGCTGAGGTCCTTTTCAAGGTAGTCACTGAACGCAGCACAAGTAAATAAATAGCAATTAGTATGTCGACAGACGTGATGAAAGAAAGAAACACTTGAAAGAAAAGCAAAGGCATTTTCTTCTCACCAGCGGGAAGTACTAAGTGGCCCATCACACAATAATCAATATGGATTCAGATAGCCACCTTCAACCTATGTTAGATGAATAGGCGTCATAGCTCTGAAAGCGAGAGAACATAGAAGAAAGAAAAATGCCACCAGATGGATTGTTTTTACCATCCTTCTTTGTTGCTTGCTGATCGCACTTCATACACCTCCAAAAGAAACTCTGATCACCTCTGAGCCAAATATTATAGGAGGTAAAAGAAATTAAATTCATTGGTGAGGTCCTTCTAATGGCTAGTTTTTCTTTAATCTTTCAGACGCCCAACTGATTTCTCTGGATCGTCACTGTTTACCCTCTTCACATCCTCTCCTGGGTACTATTCTGGTCCTCCACTACAATGCATGTTCCTCGCTTCCTGATGATGCAGGAAGACTCCATCACACCCAGGTCCCTGAGGAATCAGCATAACAATGCCAACACCACCTCACAGAAAGTGGGGAAATTCTAGCTCTTTGTCTAAATCTACTTCCTCATAGAGCCCACAACCCTCCTGGCTTTCGCTGAACCTCGTTATCTTATCCTCTCATCAATGAATGCTTGGGTGGCACCACCTGCTCTCTGAGAGAGGATGACCTCTGCCAAGCTACAATATCTAGAATAAATTCAAGTAACACGCGAATGTACAAGGTTGAGCAACAGATACCGTTGAGAAGGGCGCCGGGATGCTGGGCATGCAAGGGAAGGATCCAGCCAGGCACTCTCATCCCGGCCGCTTGAATAACTAACTGCAAAACTTATATTGAACAAAGCTACCACAGGAAGTGTATGAGCTCAAATGGGGCGGTGGTGGTGGATGGACCTATTAGGGGAGCAGAGCAGAAAATGGTGCGGATGGTTGCAACTACACTGCTAAAAGCGATGCTGGCTGAATATAACCAACGTTGTCGTCCATATGTAGACTGATGGATCGAAAAGGTTTTCCCGGGAGTTCCTATGCGATGAACCCCGCTTCTTCAAAGCAAACTTGGAATTTTAGGCTGTAAAAACAAACTCTTCATGGGCACTGGTCCCTCTGAAATGTTTTTACATAGAGAGTATATAGAAAAGAACATTCCTTTCAAGGTGATCAGGAAAAAGAAAAAGAAAAAGAAAAATAGTCATTCAATGACAAATTATTCTTACTCAAAAATATGCACGTGGTTGAATATGTTTTATTTGATTACGTCTTTTTGCATGTGGGCGACAATTGCAAAGAGCAAACACCAATGGAGAAAATATCCATGAGTAATTGGATCAATGCCATGAGTAAGATAGACATGATGATGTCCAAACACTATGTTTCAGAAACCTGTAAACACCTGACATTAAATGCTGGAGCGATACTGGTGGGAAAAACAATCAGATTCAAACTAGCTGCATATGCAGTTCATGAGCAGGAGTGAATCTGTTAGATGTTATACCAAATTATGTAATCCAAGATGTTATGGCGGTCATATATCCAGATTCAATATGTGCAACTGAACATGCAAAATATAAGGCAAATTTGTACATAAAGACGAAATGCCATAGATGGATACCACCATAGCCTAGGCCATAATGAATTTTTACTAATCCAATGATCCTCTTTCATACCTTTATATTAGAACTGGATATATTCAATCTCTGACCTGATGTATGGGAGTCAAGGCCTCCCATGTAATTCGAGATGAATCAACTTCAGCATTAACTTCAATTGAGCCTTCAAAAACAAATGACATGGAAAGAAAAGTCTACCGGATGTTTTACAGAGAAACCAAAACGTACCACTCGTCATAATTAAATAGCAGTGATATATTATTGTTAAATCTCCTGACAAACCGATGTAGCGATCAAGTTTTTTGAGCTAATTTGATTATTCTCGCTTGGTATATGACCAAGCTCGACATATGGAAGTCTAATTCGAAGGTTAAATGATCTGTGCGGATTCCAATGATGATTGAGACATATGGAAGGATATATATCCAAGAAACCCCATGTATAAGACAACGAAGATTCATCAAATATTTATTGGTATCTCTTCACTGTAAGGATAAAAAGGAAATATTATAAGTTTTAAGAAGTCAATTCATAACAAACATTCTCAGCAAATCCATACATATAAAAACCAAAAGTGTACTCAAAAGAATAAAATAAAATAATCATGAAATAAATTTAGAGCTAGTTAAGTACATTCAATTTCACTATTCAGTATTAAATTTTTATAGTATACAAACACACACTGATGCTTTTTTTTTTTGATAAGTAATACAATTCTAAGATACACTCAAATATTAAATAATGGATAGATAATTTAATGTATGAGGAGTGAAAATCAGAGAATATGGACACAAAATAACTTATGGAAGCCCCAGGGGCTATCATTATCCAGCAACAATACAAGGATTATTACTGAACTATCCAATAGAAATAAATGCAAGCCACAAATGCATGTGCATATTATACATTATGACTGTGGCAAAAGCAACCCTTCTCAAATTCCATAGAGGAACTCCATGAGAAAAACTCTGGCAACTGCACAACAGCATTCAAGATATGTTTATTCAGTATATACATATATATATATATATATAAGGTATATATACACACACACACAGCAAGGTTAGGTCAATATAAATGGTGTGATCTTCGCCAATCGACTTTGCTTCCAGAGGTGCGGTCACCATCGTCAAAATGCAGTCAGTTTCAAGCCTATAAGAAGTTACGAAAGTGGACTCATAGAGAATTTCCTCATGCACAGATGCACCAGTATTTAATAATGTCACGTAGATAATTCGGCAACGGCAGTTGTACAGACAAACCGCATCAGATGAATAAACAAATCGCATAACAGAAGGCATCAGATCAACCAAGTGGCAAACCATCCAGTATATGAGACCTTCATCCATCACCGAGAAACTGGTCTCAGCAAGAGGAAAAAAGAACTTTAAACACATCATAAAGGGAGAGACAATGTATCTTTTAATGATAAGGCTGAATCTGATAGATAAAGACTCATTTTCAACCTAAAAGCTCGCTTCTCCATCTCAGATTCTTTTCTTTGATTCCTCACGGTTGCCTGACTGCTAAAACCCACCAAATTAAAAATAAATAACATCACAGTTACTGGTGACAATCTCCCTCCTTTCCATCTCCAGTCAATCTTTCTCCTTTCAGCCCACAGTTCGACCGCCAGTCTGAACTTATGGGATCTTCCTGACTAAGCAGATTAGATAAGCAAGGCCAGATCCCTAGTTTTTTGCAACATTGAGCTAATGATCAGCTGCTTCCTAACCATGAGGAGGTGCCCTGAACAAACATTTCCTTCTCTCAGCTTTTTATAGAGATCCAAAAGAATATAATTATGAGAGAG
Source organism: Tetrastigma voinierianum (assembly GCA_016808115.1). Taxonomy (NCBI): domain Eukaryota; kingdom Viridiplantae; phylum Streptophyta; class Magnoliopsida; order Vitales; family Vitaceae; genus Tetrastigma; species Tetrastigma voinierianum. Next base: position 14,569 of record JAEQBH010007802.1, on the reverse strand, counting down.
GATGGTAAAACTGTAGAGAAAAATCACAAGCAGAAACACATCAAAAGAATATCACTCCATCATCCAATTCAAAAATTTAAATGATACTGCAGACAATGTCCACTATATCCAATAATAATAAGAGTTGCCAAACATGTGTAATATGTCATCTCTGAGTACTGGTTTATAATAAGGAAATTAAGAAAAAACAAATATAAAATGCGACAATGTCTATTAAGTGCATTCAATGACATACGCCGCCAATGATGGAATATGCTTTCCACTGAGCACTTCGTTTGATAAAGAAGGGAAAATAAGAAATAAAAAGTAAATGAATTCGTTGGGGTATGGAGAATTACTCTTGAGAACTGCTCCCTCCACTTTACTACCTTCATCCACATACCTGATATAATTCGTCAAATTACATCATGTTTTGACAACACTGGAACTAAATTACATATATGAACAAACAGAAATGTTTGAGAGGATCCCTTAACCAAAGAAATCTGGAACATGATACAACTCCATATATTTAAACAATAGGCATATGATGCGCAAAGCGCATACTTAACAGTACCAAAGGCTATTTGGATGTTGACAAACAATATTTAATTACTAAAGATAAAGAAAAATCTGAGAACTCAGCAGACGCAGCAAAGCCATGGTACCACCAATTCCACAGATGTCGGTTATAGTAAAGACTGGGCCATACAACACTAGAAACCTGAACAGTTTGCACATTGCAATTAATGTTTCAGGTAGAGAATAAAGGACCAACCCATGTTCTCCAAAGCGGCTGAGTCAGCCAAGCTTACATCCCTAAGTCCACACGTAATTCTAGCTGAGTCGGTAAAACCATGCCCCTCGTCCCAACACCTGAATGAAGACCCAACATCCCAGTTTTGCCTATAAATCGTTTTCAATCACAACTGTCAGCAACAGTTCATTGAGAAGAAATGTGTGGATTAAACAAACTGTCTCTCTCCATAATTGTGATACGAATCAGCTAATGATTATTACTGTTATATAGAGGAGTTGGCCTCCCGCACTGTAATAAAATATATATAAGATGAATATTAATATTCTTTCATGAACCTCCACCATGGCTATCCAAAAACTTTATTAAGTGGAAAGATAAAGAAAATTGTGTGAACTCACAAATCCCTTCAGTTCCACAAATCTGTGCAAAGTGTCTCCACAGGCAGTGAGGGTGTGGTACTCATGTTGGAGAGAGCTTTGACCCTCAAACCCAACACCCACCAGGTATACAGTATGATACCCATATTTAATGTAAGGATATTGTAAAGGCATAACACCACGAAAACTGATCATGAGAGGCGGAATCGCATATTGTCAAAATCATTTATATCACAGCTGAGTTCGTGGATAGTCATTTGAAGGGTCAATAAAGGCTCACAGATCCTCACTTGACAACACATCCTGTTTCCTCCGTTTTGGTGTTCTTTCCTCCCATTTGAAGAGAAACAAATTGGTAGAATGATAAATAACTAAAAAATATAAGATAAAGAATTTCAGCAATAACATGCATAACATAATATTTAATCATAAGATAGAAAATACACCAGATAATACACACTGTACAGCTATAATTATGTTAAAGATTGTTCCATTTTGAGGTCTATCAAAAAATGAAAGGAATAGAGCTGGAACCTACAAGCTAAGGTTGAAGGTAATTATATTTCAAAATACTTTAAGATGGGAATAATTAGGACATTCTAAAAACTCTAATTAAATAAAATTGCTTCATGCAATGCTGAAAGGAAAATCATGGTCCTACGCCAAAACTATTGAATGATGTTGAGAACTAGAGGCCCATATTAAGTTCTAATCCAAACATTCCTAAAAGCTGAGTTTTAACCATAAAATGCTTACTTTAGGGTTTGAGCCTCCCAAACAGAGATTAAAAGCATTAGTAAAGTATGACTCGTTTCTTCACGGCAAAAAAAAAAATTATAAAGGAGCACTTCCATCCCACTCAAATAGATATTCATATCAACATAATTGCCAAAATTTACAATGATGTTAATCAAAACATATCAGCGGCACACTGGTCACCAGATTAGATATTCACCTTGATATGCTTCAGCTTTTATAAACTCGTAAAGATATAAACTGGGTATTTAAATAAAATCTTCCTTGGCAGTATAGGTCTTTCGAACTTATATGGAAGATAGCCTATTTCACATAAGCCAATTTTTTAACTATGCAATGAAAGGACATTATTTCAGATAACAGCAACCCACAAGGTAAATTTCAGATCTAAGAGAAGCAACCTCAACCAATAACATCATCTTTACCTCATCTTGACACAATCTTAGATACTATCTGAAGATCATGTTAATAGTTCTGATATGAATGGAACTCCAAGTGTTTATGAGATTTACCTTTGTTTTAAATGATATGGAAAAATGTATCAATAAGGTAAACATATAATCGTAAAATAAAGACAAAAAAAAAGAGGAGAGGTTTCAGATCGAGAGATCTTCAGATCCGTCTGAACTCACAAACTAATCCACCTGATCCATTCACTCTGATGTTTCGAAGCGAAACCTTTTTTAGATTTTTCAATGCGGATCCAGACATCTGGCGATACCGGTATTTGCTACCGATCGCATTCGAAACAACTTGTGAGCAAACGCTATAAACCCAACCTTCGGCTTTGCAGCCAGAAACGCACAAACATAAACAACAGATATTTCAGAAATCGCCACCAACACAATCGGCGAAGAGTATACTGCTGGGTTGAATCATTCGGTTTGCCGGAATCGGGCCCACGAACACCGAAAACCATAAAACCCGGCGAAACTCAAGAAAACAAAGAATTTGCCGCTGTTAATGGGTTCTCGTGTTCTGTCGATGTGCCGCGCCGCATCGCGCATGGTGGGAAGATAACGCATGTTATTGTCCTTCGGGCGTCTTTACGTTCAAGCGTTCGGACGAAGAGCTATTTAATATCCGGTAAGAAAACGTGTACGTCGGAGAGCTGGATATAGAAAACCCAAAGAAGGAGAGAGAGATTGGTGGTCATGCACTGGTGGCGGCGCCCTTGGTTGTGATTTGAGACGGTAGACCTCGGCAGAACTCAATTCCCCATCACTATTCTTCTTCTTTTGCCGCCTTCGCGTGCTGCCAAGTTGTCATGAGATCGGGTTTTAGGCCCTGCGTTCCGCCACACGACTGACACCAGCTTGCGACAGCCAGCCAGGTTTTCCCCAAGCTCTCGTTTTCTCAATTCTTCTATGGTGGTTTAACTACCAAAATGTTTTCGCTTTTTATCGCAAACGCAGAGTTCCGATTTTCTTCGTTTCTAACTAGCCTGATTTTCTCTCTCTCTTCTCCAAGCCTGTAGGAGGATCCAAGGATGCAAATTCTTAAACAACAATAATAATACAGGGCACACAAATAACACCTGGGAAATCTGGGTGGTTAAAGGTAAGACTTATCTGACTATATCATCCGTGCCATAAAGTTATATTATTATTCGTTGGTTGGGATATCATGATATCTCACCATTTTAATATTGAATCAGTTTCAAATGGTAATTTTATTAAAATATTTAGTTTTATTCGACCCCTTAACTTTGCGCCTCAGAAAAAAAAAAAAAAAAGAAAAAAACGTTAATTTTAATTGCATTGGTGGGTGGAAGGTGTTATGAAACCAACTTCATCCTATCTTAGTGATTATTCAATACTATTGGGCTCAAGTCATTTAAAAATAAGGAGTGTTTTATTTGATTATTAACTATAAGTCTCATTAATTAATCGAGACGCACTTAAAGTGACTCTTGTTATAAATTTTAATTTCACCGATTCATATAATTTCCAGATTTGGAGAACACACGCTTTCGTACACACTAAGGATGACAACAGAAGATCTAAGCAGACAATTATCGCCAGAACCCTCCGCGCCGATTCGCAAAAATTTAAGTATTTTAGTGTGTTTTATATGAGTAAATGTCTTAATAAAATATATTTGTTATTGGGTGAATCCCTTCCTCTTCCGGCCTTTTAATAATATTTAATATTAAAACTCTTCTCTTCCCGCCTTTTATATATATAGCGCATTATTTAAAACACACAATTTCTGGCGGCTTGATTCGTAAAGTCAATAATCAATCGTTCTTATATCATCAAACGACGATTTTAAGATACGATCCTGATGTTAAAACATATATTATTACTTATATTCAATTATCGACGGATTCTTCAAGTAAGTTTTTCTTTTTCATTTTCTCAGAATTATGTCATGATTGTTAAATTGCCTGATTTAATTGTTCTTATTAGGGATCCAAATTGTTAAATCGTTTCCGAAAATTTTCAACAATTTTGGTATCAGAGCCAAGTTTAATTGAAATTCAATTACCAATTTAGGGTTTATGAGAATTTGGGTATTTTCTCAATTAAGTGAGTGTGTTAGTCACTAAAGTGGCCCACTAGGATTTCATTAAATGATTTAAATAATATTTATAAATGTTTATTTGATATAGCATCATAAATGACATTTAATATTAATAAACATTTATAGTTATTAACATGTAGTTATACGATTACCCAAAGGTAGATCTTATCATGTTAATAAATAATTGAAGTAGGTTAGAATCTTATTTAATTAATATATAGTGTACATCCAAATATGACTTATATGTTAAATTAAATTTGTGATTGACCTTATATATGTTATATGAATTGATGCATATTTGGTGATTGTTGGAGCTGTTTAGATTTAGCTCCAAAGGTAGAATTTAAAATACAATGTTTTGGTATATATATTATAGTCCGAATTGTGGTTTAAATTCAAAGTAATTAATATGTGAGATGTAAATGTTTGCGCCGATTCTAATGTGACTCGCCAATGGTATCAAGTTTAATGGATAGAACTATGATAACTTTGATCGACACAGCCAAGTTAAAATGCTACTTTGGGGACTGATTCAAATTTTAGTTATAGACGAACCTAATTAAACCGACCGATACTAGCTCGAGGCAACAAAGAAAAACGCGAGACCGGGAGGTCAAATAAAGCTTAAGGGATGAAGCTTCTTAAGCTTAAAGTATACGCCTAATGTTAAGCCTTCCCACCCCAAGACTCGAAAAATGTGAGGGAATCAGGTCGGAATTAAGAAGTGTACTATGACGCATATCAGGATAAGTCTATTGTTGCCGCTCTTATTAATGATTTATCTACAGAGTACACCATAGCTTTACCAATGGAGGAACATATTACTCACATGGTGAATACCTACAACCGACGTAAGAGTTTGATATGGATATCAGAGCGAAAGTTGGTCGAGTTTCCGTTGAAACTGTCGGCAATGACGATTTCAAGCAATTTCGGAGAACTTACAACTAACTTAAGGAAAAATTGTCTCTTTCGGATACTAAAGTCATGCTCATGCAAGAGGAGGCAAGGCAAAGGGAAGACCTTAAGGTCAAACTTCCCCAAGCCAACTTTGCCTATTATGGTAAATCAAACGTTGGTTCTAGTGGCGGCAAAGCTCCAAGTAAGAAATGGAAGAACGCGGAAAGCAAATTTATTTAAGGTGCAAAATTCCTGCAAAGGGCAAGAGAGGCCAAAAGATTTTAAATGCTTTTCAGAACAAACCCGGCAATAAGAAGGCCGATTGCCAAAAGAGGAAGGCATGGTTTGAAAATAGAGGTATACATTATGTTTTCGTATGCTTTGAATCAAATCTGATTGAGGTTTCTTCTAATACTTGGTGGCTTGACACTGGTGCAACTATTCATGTTTCTAATGTTATGCAGGGTTACCTAAACTTCCACAAAATATCGGAAAGTGAAAGCTTTCTATTTATGGGAAACAGGATGAAAACTATAATTGAAGGTGTAGAGACATATAGAATTGTGTTAGATAATGCTATTGCCTTGATATAGAGAAGTGTTTATATGTTCCCCGATCGTTTAGAAATCTTGTTTCTGCTTTCTGGGATTGATGTTTTAGGATTCGATTTTAGGATTGGACATGGTTGTTTTTCATTGTATCAATGAACAAACCTTTCAGATCGGGGTTTGTTGCTCTGATACTTTATATTATTTCAATCAATTCTACTTTGTTAATTCCCTGCTTAATGTTGATGTTAAATATGATGCTGGCATGAAAAGGAGTGCACTTAATGAGTCTTCATCGACTATTGTGGCATAAAAGGCTCCTGGCCATATATCCAAAGAAAGGATTTTGAGACTAATTAAAAGCAAGCTTTATTCAATTGATTTACCGATTGAATAATACTGCGGTGGATTGCATTAAGGGTGTTAGAACCAAACATGTATCAAAACAAGTCGCCACAAGTGAGTAATGGATTACTTGATTTATCACATACAGATATTCAGGGTCCTTTCGATTACCATCTTTGGCTGAGAGGTATTTCATCACCTTCATTGATAACTCTAGGTACTATTACCTTTATTTGTCGTGATGAAAGAACTCAATCTACACGCCCCAGACATTCATTTCGCAGGTCGAGAGACATTAAATAGAAAAGTTAAGGTAATATCGCCCGATAGAGGTGGTGAATATTATGGAAAGACATCGGAAGTTTGACAAATTCCAGCCCATTTAAAACCCTTGAGTCCAAGGGCATTTAGCGCAGTGATACACGCCCTGGACGCCACACCAAAATGGCATAGTCGAAAGGCGTGAATCGTACATTGATGGAAATGTGCGGAGTATGGTGAATGATAGTTATGTACCTGTTTACTGTGGATGTATGCATTATGACACCCGCATACATATTAAATAGTATCTAGTAAAGCAATCTAAGACACCTTATGAATCAAGTGACATCTGTGAAGCCTAGTTTAAGACATCTTCACGTGTGGGCTATCGCCTAAGTGAGATATATATAATCCACATGAAAAGAAGTTGGATTCCGTGACCATTAGTGGTTATTTCATCGATATCCGGAAAGGTCAAAAGGGTATATAGATTCTATCAGTCTCTAACCATAGTACGAGGAATTGTAGTTCGAATGCGCCGCTTCATTGAAAATGGCAAGTCGTGGGAGTGGGAGCACGTGATTTGGAGATAAGAGAGCCAGCTGATGGACCAAACCCATCAAATGATCCATCTCAAATTGAAGTTCCTATTATTTTAAAGACCCACAAGGCATTTAATATAACAACAACAAATGGATGCTCCAAGCCCAATTATAGATGCCATTGTTCAAGAAGAGGAGGAAAATGCTCAAGTTAATGAGCAAGTGCGACCTCAAGAAGAAATAGTATCAAGGAGGTCTACTAAAGAGAAAAGATCGGCTATTTCAAATGACTATATAGTTTATGCACTTGAGCATGAAAGTGACTTGAGCATTGATAATGACTCGGTCTCTTTCGACTAAGCCATGAGCAGTGAAAATTCTGATAAGTGGTTAATGGCCATGAAGGAAGAGTTGAAATCCATGGATGACAATAATGTTTGGGAAATGACGGAATTACCGAAGGATTCTAAAAGAGTTTACTGTGGCGGGTCTTTAAGACCAAGCGAGACTCTGCGGGCAATGTCGAGAGGTACAAAAAGCTCGACTTGTCGCTAAATGTTACACTAAAAGGATGGCATTTACTACAAAGAGACTTTCTCTCCGGTTTCTAGAAAGGACTCTTTAAGAATTGTAATGGCTTTGGTGGCTCATTTTGATCTTGAGCTTCACCAAATGGATGTTAAAACGGTCTTTCTCAATGGAGATTTGGAAGAAGAGATATATATGGGATCAATCAAGGTTTTGAGACCACAAGTAAAAGAAATATGGCATAGGTTGAAGAAATCAATCTGCATTAAAACAAGCTTCCGCACAATGGTATTTGGAAGTTAATGATAATCGTATTGTCATATGGATTTGTAGAAATGATCACTGACCGGCAGATCTACATTTAAGGTTGTGGGAAGCAAGTTCATAAACTGTGGTTGTAATAGATGATATTCTTCTTGCCGCTTAGTGATCGTGGGTTATTGCATGATGTTACTAATTACCTTCTAGTAACTTTGAAATGAAGGATACGTGGGCGAAGCCCCATGGGATCTAATATAAATATTTTTAAAGATCACAAGGAATTTTGGGGATTATCTCAAAAGGCTTACATCAACAAAGTTCTAAAAGATTTAAGATGGAATCATGTACACTTAGTCCAGCTTCTCAACTGTAAAGGAGACAATTTCGGGCCATCCCAATGTCCCAAAAGCGATTTTGATATAAGAAATAGGATAATATTCTTTATGCTTTAGTTGGGAGTTTGATGTATGCTCGCACTTGTACTAGGTCGGATATAAGCCATGTCTGCATAAGTTGGGTCGTTATCAATCAAATCCCTGATTATTTCATTGATAGTCGGCAAAGAAAGCTTTCGAGGTACTTTCAAGGCACTAAGGATCACATGCTCACATAGAAGAGCTAGTAACCTCGGTGTTGTTGGTTACCGGACTCGACCATGCTTCGATGTGAGGATACCCGAAGTCCACATTTGGCTATTTGTTCCTTCTAGTCGACAGCTATTCTGGCGGAAGAAGTGGTAAGCAAATTGGCTATCGGCATTTCCACTACAGGCTGAATTTATAGCATGCTTTGAAGCCAAGGCTCAATTGTTGTGGTCACAAGAATTTCTTTAATGGTTTAAGTATCATTGGTACCATTAAGTAAAACAAATGAGGATTTATTGTGATAATGCTGCAGTCAGATTCTTCTCTAAGAATGATAGATACACCAAGGGTGCCACATGGATTTAAAATATCTATCTTGTCGTTAAGATGCGCAAAATCAAAGAGTCAAATAAGGCACATTGGCACCCATGATATGATCAAGGGATCCGTTGACTAAAGGACTAGCTCCTAAAACATTTATTGGCCATATTAGTAAAATGGGAGTAGTCATAAGTCCTTGTATATCGGATGATTGGTCATACATGTATGAATTTATGTTTAGCACGTTTATGTTTATTTGATAATTTAGATATCATGTTTGTTTGGATTTTGCTTATCTATGAATCATATTTCAGTTATGCATATTTTATTATGATTATAGATATTAGGTCTTATTTAATACATCGTGGGATAAGGTATTTTCGGGTGTCTACCTTTTCAAATTGTGACTGTTTGAATTGAATTGACTTGTGATACATGGAAGGAATCGAGACGTTGTCGTGCCTGCCAGACCGCCATGATCTGGATCGGTTTAGTTCTTACGGTTGTGACTTATATATGCACATTTTAAGTGAGCTCGAAGTTATGTTAATATGTTGTATACCAGTCGTATATGAATCAAGTGGGAGAATGTTAGAAATCTTAATTTCTAATTGATTCAGATAATTTCAAAAGATTGATAATTGTTATCGCTGTGACACCATGGATGATTAGTGTAGTATATAAGAGACAATTATCTGCAAATCCCTCCTGTCGATTCGTTAAAATTCTGCGCGGCTTTATGTGTGTTTTGTTATATGAGTAAATGTCTTAATAAAAGACATTTAATATTAGTAACTCTTCCTCTTCCTGCCTTTAATAATATTTAATATTGGTAACTCTTCTTCTTCCTGCCTTTAATAATATTTAATATTAGTAACTCTTCCTCTTCCTGCCTTTATATATATATATATAAAGGCATAGAAAAACACACAAATGCCTAAGGGGTTTGATTCGGGAGCCAAGAATCAATCTCAAAATTATATCATCAAAGGCGATTTGCCACGGATCTCGCATAGGAAAAACATATATATATTATTGTCGTATATTCAATTATCGTGGATTTTGATTCTCTTTCAAGTAAGTTTTTATTTTTCATTTTTCGTAAATTATGCCATGATTGTTAAATTCCTGGTTTATCAATTGTTCTATTAGATCCAAATTGTTAAATCGTTTCCAAATTTTCAACAACTAATCGCCACATTATTTAAAAAACACATGAAATTAATGTTTATTATATTGGTGGGTGGGAGGTTATGAAACCAACTTCATCCGTGGTCCCGATTTATAACATATTAGGATATTGTCATCGGATCCAAGTTCCCTTAAGACTACTGGAAGTTCTTAATTTTTACGGTCCACAATTAGCTTAAAATACATTAAAACTAATCCCATCTGCAGACCTACCTCGCAAACTTACATCACTCTTCTCGCGACAATATAAAGATTCTATCTTATCTATCCTGCCTTTATTCGATTCGACTATTTATTTTCATTCGCACCCTTAAATTCAGAACACTATTGTGAATACTCATTTTAGTATTGAACTTATATGAGTTTTTATTATTACACAGGGTTATGACCTACAATAAGATGATCTGGCTAAGGATTGAGTCAGATATTTTGATTATTAAAAAATAAAAAAATAAACAACCAAACAAACATGACATTAATGTTAATTGCATTAGCGAGTGGGAAGGCTTTATGAAACCAACTTCATCTGGTTTCTTCGGTTGGCGCGAACTTTCTCCGTTTCTAGAGACGACGTCGTTCGGTTATGCTCACCCAGTGTTCTGCCTCCTGTTCCGTCTATCATTTCTCTCGATTCCTTGCTTTTCTTGCTGAATGAATCAAAACCCTAACGTCTTTCTCCGGCGAAAAATGGAAGCAAACTCATTCAAATTCCCGAAAAATTCCTGTTCCAAAGGGCATTGGTCAGGTCCAATCTCCAGCTTTCATACTCTTATTTTCTCGAGAAAATCATCACTACCAAACTGAACAACATCAAACTGAGCAGATCAAATGCGGTTATTGCAACCTTCGGTAGTCTCAATATTACCAAAGAAAACTCTGTTTTCCTCTGCTCTGCTTGTTTAATTTTCATGAATTTCTCCACGAAATGGTCACATCCTGATTTTGAAATGTCTAGGATTTAACTTTCCACACATTTAGGGGCTATTCAATAAGAATCCTTGTTACTTGCTTGTCTATACGATAATTTGCTGAATTGAATCCTAACTCAGGCTTAATGGAACCTATAGTCTGTGTTATAGTATATATTACCAGTATGGGGAAACCATTATAATCATAAGGAAGCCAATACTAGTTATGGAATTTGTACTTTAGCTGGGAGGTTCTTTTCATTGATTCAATTATGCTTTCCTTATGTAAATCATACTGAAAATTACTGCTTCACCAATTATAAGAGAATGGTAGTTGAATCAATGGCATTGCTATCATTGTCTATAAAAAAATGTTTTTTTTTTTGTTTGAATACACTCTGGGCCACAGAGAACTGTACTCGACTCAACCCGAGACTTCTTTCCTACGCCCTATTCGCTGCTTTTAACGCGAACGCTCTATCACTGCTCTGCATTTACGCTTGTCTATAAAATTGCTTATGAGTGCATAGCGGGTCCGCATTCAAACAGCTTAAGTTTTTATAAAATCGGTTTCACCTTGGCACGAGATCCCTTTGTCAGTAATTTATTGAGCCCTATACATTCAAGCTCAAAGGAGGTTGTCCTCAATTTGTTTGCCTTTGGACCAGTCCTCTCACACTCTACAGCTTGATGTATAGTTGTGGTTAAACCCTAGCAGCTTAAACTTTTAGGAAATTGTTTGGCATCCAAAGAATTTCGTTAGTACAGATCTTAATTCCATCATCCAAACACAATTTTCTGTTCATTATTTAAGTTTTGAAGTGTCTGAAGAATCTGGATGAAATCAAATTATTCAAATCATAATTATGTGATGCTGGTAATGGAACCCCTCCAAATGAGACATATTCGTCTCACTGTTCTTCACTGACTTACTGGTACAATCTTCTTCTTTTTTTAATTGTTACAGAATCAGACTCCATCAGAAGAAATGGTTGTCTTTTGAGTTTTGACCAGTTTCATAAATCATGTTTTCCATATATTTTAAGGTGGTTTTCCCTGCTTTTATCTTCAACTGTGTTTATCATGGTCGTTTCTGAAACTGGTTGTTGTGGCTGAGCCATTGCAAAGTCAAGTCATGTGATGGTATTAAAACACGATACCTTCATTTACTAAAATCACATAGGAATTGAGGGATTCTGAGAGGCCTTAAACACCTAGAAAAATGTGTTGAATGTATGCTGGAAAAAAAATTCCTCGTGGTCTTGAAAATGAATATGTTGGTAGTGAATTGATCCTCATTCATTTTTAAGAAATTGAAAAATATTTTGCATTTAAAAAGGTTACATGATTCCAGAAAATCAACAACTTACTAAATAACGGGACTCTAGCATGAAATTCAATGTTACTAAAGAAATAGTAACCGCTTGAAGCAGATAACGACCTTATGTTAGGTTATTTTTCGACAGCTTAAACTACAACGTCGTAATCTACAAAAACACCAAGACGATCCACAATAATCTTCAAAACTAATATTCAGAATATCTTTGAGTGAATTCGACCACCAATTAAATTATCAATCTATGATACCAATACCTTTATTGGGCCAGACAACTTAGTTCTATTTGCTTCTCTATGGACATGATGACAACTATAAATATTTGCATCTCTGGATAACTTCCAAACATCTGCCATCGTAATAGAATATAACGCTAATCCTCTTATTGTAACAGTCTATCACTATATTGAATCACCTAAATTTCTGCCTTAAAAACCATCGTTTTGGCAGCCTAAAATACCATCTCTAGGGAGCCATACATTCCGTTAAACAATTATTGAGGTCTCGCCAAAATGTCTAGAGGTTGCATCTTTATAATACCATTGTGAGTCTCAAATGCGGCAGGTGTTATCAGTTGCAATCTATTCAAACCGACCTTCATTGGATTGCATGTAACTAATCACTGGACTGTACCAATGAAAGGCATAGTTAGTGTAAGGAAACAGTCTAAGACATAGTTAACACACTTCCGCCTTTTCATGTGATACATAAATTCACCTTGGTAAAGAATGGAACTGATAAAGATAACAATATAGAAAGCATCTATTAAATAAGACATCTTTTTATCATTTCTGCATTTAAAAAATGAGGTAAAGAAGAAAAATCAGATGAAAACGATTATTTTCTCACTCACTTTTAGGGGCAAAGCTGTTTTGTACTAGTACCAAATTATATGAAAAGTCTGCTGTCCCTGGCAAGTTCATCCTAACTGGTGGTATTGTAGCCACTACTGGAGAAACTGGGGGACGCTTCTAAGGATTAGTATGGCCTTCAAACAGTTTTGTTGATTCCAGTTGTAGTTTAGAAACTTTAAACTATGTTATCCATGGTAGATCTCTTTTATCCTTGCCTCTTTTTGTGAATAAATATTTTAATATCCTGCAGTTGATTGTTAGCCAATTCACAATTCCACACTCAATGCTGTGGTATGATTCACAATTCCACATGGTGTAAAATGCTGAGTCCCACCATGAACTTCACTTCTCTATCGTCAAATATGACTTGTCGTTTCAATTGATTGGTTCAGAGACACCTTAACTTTACAATCTTGACCATTCAATATCTTGCCCTGTTCTCTCGCCTAGAAATGGATGACTAACAGTATAATTGATTGTAAGAAATTTACCTGCCCTGAGCTCAGTGAGAAACATATGCAATTGGAACTAAGTGAATCCCCACATGGCACAACAAACCCCACTACTTTTTGTCCCTCTCGGTTCTTCTGGTGCCCCACTGCTTCTCTCATTTTCTAATTGCCAACTTTTAACTGTAAAGGAATGGCACTATCCTGTAGATGATAACAGAGCTCAGCCCCTAATATCAAAAGATAGAGAGATTATTGGGACTCAGCTGGCCTATTTTATCCTCAACATGATGTAGAAATAGACCAATTTTGTGCTGTCATATAATGCTTGAGCAGTGTAACTCATATTATCATCATACTTATGAATGTAGTTTGCTTGCTCCTTATCCATGTGATTTTGACAAGCATGTAACTAAAGGGAGTTAATAAATATATGCTCCCATTCACCAGTAAATGACAATTGGATAAGAAATATTCCTATCTATAGTTCATCTTAGTGCATGTTACTTAGACTTTGGTTCGTGTCTTGGGAGGCATGTTCCCTAGGTGTTGGATTAGTCTAACCCTCGAATCTTAGAACATTGTTACCACAAAAACAACAGAGAACCTTCTTTTGTCAAATTTGTTGGCTAAAAAGATATTCTATCTATTTGAGCTTCGTTAGTCAAGGGGGTTTCACTATTTTTGAGATATCATTTAGTGAGAAACGGATTATGAAAGCAAGATACAGATTAAGAAGGCAGACCAAAGGATCCTTGGTGAAACAGGAATGTGTTCCTCTTTTCCCTTTGTCTGGGACTCTAAATTGTTTCACATCCAACAGTAGGCAAGTCAGATTAGTGTCCCATATCCATCTCATGTCTCATTGTGTTTGACACGAACTTCTTCACTCTGTTGAAAGTGTTCATGTAGCATAGATCTAAAAGATATATGGATCTAAATGCATCAATAACAAATGCAATTGGACATACAGTATCTCCAGACACCAGTGTGGACACGAAAGACAAATGTTATGCTTTGTCATAATGACCTCTTTGATGATTACTTCCAGCAAGTATGTCCTCAAGCATCTTTATCTTGCTTCCGATTTTCTGAAAGAATTGATGGTTCTTGTATTTCTCTGCATGTATCCAAATAAAAGAT